>JANZLH020000065.1:3453206-3465361 GCA_026770325.2 Erythroxylum fimbriatum
CGGGGTTGTTTAAGACGGACGTAACGAAACATAGAGGCCGGGTCAAAATAAATGTCGTTGTTGTATTCCGGGACGTTATGGGCCCGAAATATGTCGGTGATGAGGTGGAGAAAGGTGATGGTGTTGGTGAGCTTGGCGGTAGTGATAGAATCACAGAGGGCGAAGGCAATGACATGGGCTATGTCCACCGGGCGACCAATTATCAAAAGGTAAATATATAAGGCTTATTGTTTCGTTACATAGGCTAGGCTTGGGGCGTAGATTAGAACGCTTTAGGTAGCGTTAATAGATTCGGAATTGATGCCAGACGGCACCCTCGGGACAGAAAGTACGAATGACATCGTCCCAGAGATAGTGGTGTATCAACTGCTCATAGTGGTATCACCACTAAAACGCTAAAAAACCTAGATCAGATTTGCAGTCCAAGCATCCTCTCCTCGCTAAATATCTAACTCATAGTTATACTACTACACGATAGAGTATCTGATTAAACACTCTCATAAGTACTCCCTACACATACATGCAAGGTGTTCTACGGAAGTAGACAGCAAAGCAGAACTATTAAGAAGGTACTTACTTTGTCAGTTGTTGCTTCTGTAAACCTCGATCTCGAAAGGTCTCCAAATGTCTCCTTCCTCCATCATCCTCTTGATGCCACAGGATCTTGAAGTCTCCAAAGCAATCAACCCCAATTAGCTAAAATCTGAGGACATAATAGATAGGCTGCAAAGATTTTACCCCTTTACAAAAACGTCACTACTTGATTATCTCCTTCCATGATTAATACACGTTCGTTCTCCTTTCTCAAGCATTTGTTGAAACACTATCGTTGCATTTGATGAAACACTACCATTTACGCAGTTGAAATAGGAGAGACTACTCTTCAACATTTTGTACCATAAAACCTACATATCATTAATGATTTTTTTTCAAAATTAAAAAAATAACTATTTTAAAGTGTTTCTTTTACTTGAAGAAAAAAAATAAAACTAAAGAAGTCCACAATATCTGTAGATAAGATAGAAAAGATTGTTACTAAAATCTTCATAAATTTGCTAATATATAGTTCAAACGTAGCTATAAAAAACAACGTTTTTTTTATAGAAAAAGCAAAATGTTTGACTTAAAGATACAACGATGCTAGTTAGTCTTAAGCAATTATTAAAAAACATAACTAGTTCAACCGATTCAATCATAAAATTTTGAACAATTTGTTTTTTGTTTGATTTTTAATTTTTTAAATTTCTTTGGTAATCCTTATTATTAAAAAAGACTAATTCAATTTCATAAATAAATTAATTATTATTTAATGATCTCCTTTTTTAATTAAACTTTAATTTCTTTGATAAATAAAGATATTCTACTTTAATCATATTTTAATTTTTTAATTTTGTTAATATTTAATTGATTTTATAACTATCTAATAGTAATTAAACTTTTTGTTTTATCAATTTTACTATCAATTAGTTTTCAGCGGGTTTTTAAAAAACATAGGTAATTGTAAAAGAAGAAAATGTCTCTCAAAGGAAGGATAAGTCAATATGGTCATAAGCCAGCTTTTATTTTATAAGAATTATTTGCTATTAGAAATAATTATTTAACCATATGACTGTTAAGTGCAAGATGCCGATGTGGCAACAGCAAGTGACTGCACTTTCGCTTGCGAACTACGTGGCAAAATATAATTGGGACACTCGAGAAGTGACGCAGCAAAATTAAAATAGAGCTCAATAAAAAGATTTTAACAAAAATTACATATAACGCTGAACCATTTTCATTTCCCAAGATCCGAAGTACGCCGCAAACCCCCATAACCGGAGGTCCGTAGTCACGGTCTGTGAGTAAGAATTTCTCTCTGTACCATAAAATCAGGGAGATTGAGCTCACTGAAGGGTTAAGCATAAACAAAAAAACCCAGAGATGAATGTATTTAGATTAGCGGGTGATATGACTCACCTTGCAAGCGTTCTCGTTCTGCTTCTCAAGATCCACACCATCAAATCGTGCGCAGGTACTCTCTCCATCTGTCGACATATACTTCTCTGTAAAATTTATGTCATTTTTTTCGTTGTTTCGGGTTTTATTCCTTTGGTAAGATTAATTTTTATGTGGAAGAATATATTTTCATTTTCTTCTGCTCGATCTAGATTGTCGAGAAAATAAACTTTTTGTTGATTAGCGCACCTTGGACGGAAATTTGAATGAATTTCGTTGTTTCACGTTTCTGAAGATTAATGGTGTGGTTTGGTTCCTTCCTTTTCGGGATTAGGTAATTGGAGGTTATTTTGTGCCTTTCATGATTACATTCCAATCCCGTGACCTAGTGAACTCACTTGATAAATTATGGATGAAAAGTAGAGCTGTTAGTTAAGTGATGCTGCTCCCATGCGGCAGAACATCGTTGCTTGTGTTAAAAAAATTTCCCATTTCCTTTAGGGTTTACTCTAAATCCCTCTGTAGAGAGCATTGAGATTAGAAATGTTACCTTCATCCTATCAGGATGTATACAAGTCCTTCACATCTGGAGTGGACTTTCAGTTTGGCATGACTGGTTATTCATCTGAAGTTCGTCCATATTATACATAGTCCTCAAAGTAGTCAAAACATACTCAATAAGAATAAACAAGACTATGTTAAAGCCACAGTTAGGAGGGAACGGATATGCTTTTTGTCTTTCTAAAGGAATACATATGCTTTAAATCATCTTGATGTGTCATAAGTCATAGTAATACGCAAACAAGATTTACCCCGTTATTTGTTCATGGTTTTATAGTTGGACAGAACAAGCTTTCAACGTTAGGCTCTTTTTACCCTTTGATTTATCAAAATTTGATCACATCATATCTGAGCTTTAGCTTCTTTTTTTTTAATAAATTTGAATTGTTCTGCAAATTTTGTGGTATATTGAATAGTTTGTTGACTTCCAATGGCCTTTACTCTATGCAGGGGTGTCACTCAAGACTCAGGAACTCTACACCATTGTTTTTGTGACTCGCTATTTAGATCTATTTACTGATTTTATATCTCTCTACAACACTGTCATGAAATTGATATTTTTAGGGAGCTCATTTTCAATAGTTTGGTACATGAGGCACCACAAGCTTGTCCGCAGGTCTTATGATAAAGATCAAGACACCTTCCGACATTATTTCCTAGTATTACCTTGCATACTTTTGGCCCTCCTCATTCATGAGAAATTCACTTTTAAAGAGGTTTGCCTTTACTCTAGTTTATTTTCTCTTTTTGTGCTATGGCTTTGTATGCCACTGTGAAGTTCCAAATTCACATTACTGAGCTCTTGTGGATCTTCCATTGACTTCATTTGAGAAAGTTAGCTGTGCTTTTTTTTTTTCCCTTTCTTTCTCTTTCTTTCATATGTTACAACAAATATTTCAGGTCTTGTGGGCATTCTCCATATTCTTAGAAGCTGTTGCCATACTTCCTCAGCTTGTATTATTACAAAGAACGAGAAATATTGACAACTTAACTGGGCAATATGTATTTCTTCTTGGGTAAGCTATTTAAGTATTTATAAATTGGGATTAGCAACTTCCACTATTTGTTGGTAGTACCAATTCATGATATCTTGTTGGTCTTTTTTTTGTATCTTCGAAGTTGCAAGTATTTCTTTTGAGATTCAATATAGGACTTTTTGGTAGCTTATCATGGTTTTGATTTTCACCATTTGTCTTCACATACATGTTTGGGGGGATAATCAACACAGAATATACTTTCGAGTATACTCGCCATCCTTGTTAGTTATTGTTGAAATTTTCTTCTTACCAGCCACTCCCTATGAAAAGGGACAACAAATGTTGGAATTCCTATGTCAAATTCAAAGCATTTTATGTCATGAGTTCTTGTTGTTTGTACTATTTTGCCCTGCACCCCAACACATGAAAAAGTGAATAATGTCCTTGCTAATGCTACTTGTCTAATGCAGAGCATACCGAGCATTATACATATTCAATTGGATCTATCGCTACTTCACTGAGCCACACTATATTCATTGGATAAGTATGAAATTTTCTCTCTCTCTCATTTTTCAATAAAACACTCCCTGGAACAGAATAATTGGGATCTTCTGTTATTTCATGTGTATTTTTTATGAAAATATCTCCATGGTACTCAGGGTCATGGACTTGATGGCTACTAGTTACTTTAGCAGCTTAATTCTCTTGGTTGTCAAACATACTGTTAACGTTTAGCTTTGCTGACCCTTATTATGTGGCTTGGTTGGATGGGTAATGATTAGCCAGATAGCTGTACAATGAAATTATTAAGAATAATAATAGTCTTTGGTTTCCTGTTCAAAAATAGAGTTCTTGTGGAAGAAAGTTGGAAGAATCAAGTCTTGAATTGCCTATGAACAATTTTGTTTCGACCCTTATTGGGGAATTTTAGCTAGGTTTTTTTTTTGGACTGATTTTTGTGGCTGGCTTCAACCTAGATTATTAAGAGCATAATCTAATTACACTTAGCCACTTGTCAGCGGTCTTCATCAGTCGATGTAGCCTGAAACTTCCTTATCTAGTAAAGACAAGTTCTTGTCTGCCATGGTTCATTTTTAATGTTTCTCTTGTGAACTTATTCTTTGATTACAAGTTCATGGAATGACACCTAAATCGATTGATGCTTTATGCTTTAACCTTCTCATTTGCAGTGTTTCCTCCTGCATTTACATTTTCTTGTCTTTTTCCTTTTCTCTTCAATGTTGTATTTAAATTCCATTATATTGTGGGTGCTCTGTCGCAGCTTGGATTTCTGGCCTTGTACAGACGTTGTTGTATGCGGACTTCTTTTATTACTACTATGAAAGGTTTGGTTTTTATAGATTCAAGTATTTACGTAGTGCAAGTGATTGCTGTTCATCTAACGTGCGCCCATTTTTTAATGTGATGCAGCTGGAAAAACAACAAAAAACTTCAGTTACCAGCTTGATTTGTTTCTTGCTATGCCTATGAAACATTCTAAGGCTCGTAGTGACTAGCCGCTTGAGGACTAGCTTGATTTTGTGAACTACAGTGACTTGTTTTTGTCGCCCATTTACGTTACATACCTATTTCAGTAGTTAAGCTCGAAAAGCTATTACGGTGAGAGATGATAGACTTGGAATATTTGTTTATTTATGTAGGGAAAGTACACGTTAACTCTAGTCTAGCCACATGTTGAAAACTTGGTATTTTGTGGCGATTCGTTAAGAATCATCTTGCCAACTCAACGGGATACAATACACACGTAATTCATATACATCCAAAAAATAGAAAATGAAAACGAAAGAAAAAGAAAAAGAAAAGGTGGCTGCTGTGCTGCTTTTGATATTTGGAAGAAGAATAGGACGTTATTTGTGTAGTGTTGAAAATTGCCATTTCCTCTATAGTTGGGAAAATAAATAGTACTCAGTTGAATCACTACTAAAGCAGTCCCCTAACTCTTTTCATGTATCATTTTCAGAGACCAGCACAACATAGTACCATCCAACTTGAGAAATTGGATGACCATTTATTAACTAAAACAATAGAAATGGTAATTCTTGGGCCGTTGTTAAAACTTGTAACAAACACAAATTAATATTGGTTAAGCTCGACTCAAGAATTGATTGGATTCAGAGTTTTGTGGTTGGAATTTGAGCCCGATCATCACGTCAGGCTTAAAAAATAAAAATAATTTCAATTAAAAAAATTATTTTGGCAAGTAACTAAATTTCAATGAACTGCAAAATATTTCAGGAAGAAGATTTTATTCTGATATGGATATTAACCATTACTTCCTTTCCTTGTGAGATGTTTCTTCATGCCAACTGCAGTTAGACCAACAAACTATCGAACCCCATCCCATGTATAATATATTCATAATCATGACTAAACCAAGATATTCAAACCTCATAAATCATTTTTTTTTTCCAATGCTCTAGGATCTTGATTCATTTCGTTTCCACGTAAGCTAAGCCACATTAGTTAAAACTCCAAAGTAACCTGGGACAAACCGGATTTTGGAAGATGAGAAACATCTTATTCTGAGAGTAGAAGAGCTATCTCAATTTCTTGGAGTGATTGTCCTTTACGTTTCTTTTCAGAATAGCCACAGCGAGCCAACAAGCAAAAGCTCACAAAAATAGTGTACCACATTAGCTATTTACCACTAAAGATGGAAATGCGACTCAATTTTCAAGCTGTTCATTCAAAAGGGATTCTGAATCGACTTTGTGATCCATCTAAGTCTTTACAATATCGAATTGCCATATTCACAATTTCAAACTATTCATTTTCTATTAAAGCTTTGCATGAAATGTTAGGGCGTCTTATTGTACTTCTATTTTTCTATTGTAAGTTTTAGTTTTTATTTTCTATTTTTAATTAAAAATAAATACTTATTTGGTTGAAATTTCTAATATAAAATTGAAAACAAAAATTTATTTAGTTAAGATTTTTAATAAAAAATAAAAATAAAAATATATTTAGTTTTATCGTCCTGTTTCTATTTTTTAGTTATACTCTTATGTTAATTATTTTTAATATATTATATTATGTTTTCAAATTAATTATTTAATCAATTATTATTATGTTTAGAAATAAAATATATGCATATTTATCTAATTAAAGAAATTTGCACATTAATTGTATATAATAAATTTCTATAAATTAGAGAGTTATATTAAGTCATTTTAATCAATAAAAGATGTCTATCATATTATAATTCTTCAAAACATAATAATGTTATCATTTACAAAAAGAAACATAAATCAATTAGAACTAATATAATTATTCCACATTTGTCTAACAATTTCATCTCGTTTTTACGACATACTTCAAATTGTGTTGAAGTGATATTATATTCTACTTGAGAAATTGCATCTTCATTTTCACTTTGTTTAATTTGTTATTCATTTTTAGTACAAGTATCAAATAATTCATCGCTTTGTCCGCACATTCTAACATAATTGTGTATAACACAACAAGCAATAACGATTTATTTTTGTTTGTTCGTATCATAACTTGGCACGTTTGAAAGTATAGGAAATCTTGCTTTTAAAATTGTTTATTCGTATCATAACTTGGCATGTTTGAAAGTATAGGAAATCTTGCTTTTAAAATGCCAAAACATCTTTCAACAATATTTTTTAATGAAACATGCATATAGTTAAGCAATTCTTGTGTACCTTGAGGTCTTCCTCTTCCTTTATAATCTTGCAAATGATATCTCTCACCTCAATATGATGAAATAAGTCTAGGCATATTAGTGTAGCCTGAATCAACCGGATAGAACTTATCTAACATATAAAGAATATAATATTAACAAAAAGTTATATAAAATTAATCATAATTACTATGTTTATTTAAAATAACATTATATCTTATGGATGCATGTGCATCAATATTTGTACCATCTATTGCTCCTATAGTAATTAAATATATGAATAAACCTAAAAATATTGAAATAATTTTGAATTATGTTGAATCTCAAGAGGTGTATTAGTAAAGGATGGTGGAGTAATGACTCTTTTTGCAAGACGATTAACTCCATATAAGACTTCGCAAAAGTACTTTGAAATTATCCAGGTCCAACGTTGAAAGCATTTTATATTGGCCTTAGTTATCTCACTATACCATATAGTCATCAAGAAAATTATTACTTGTTCATCCTCAATTAAATGATTTGTTGCCTTTAAGCATCCTAGAACTCTTTAGCTTATCTCATAAGCTTAGGAAGATTAACTTGCTCATTCTTAAGTTTACATAAATCCTTGTAAGTTTCCCATTCAAAAATTTTAATATCCAATCATGACCTGATAGAGCAGAAGTTCTACATGGTTGCTTTTATAAATGAAAATATTTATTTTCTCCCTCAACTAGAGAAATAATGATTATCTTCATCAATTCATCATCAAAATATGATTCAAGGAATCCATGTATCTACAATACCAACATTAAATAGTTAATAAAATACTTAGATAAAAGTTTTAATCAAATATAGACAAAATATTTGTACAAAACATAGACTTAACATTCAATCAAACATTCATAAAACACAAACCTAAAATGTTCAAACTATTGAATAGTTCTTAATATAAAAGTGTCAAATTAATAAGAATTTGATATGCAATAATATAAAAATATAACTAAAGTGACATAATCCAATCCAGCTTTCTTGCATCTACCATTTGCATAAAAATATCCCTATAAAGTGGAAAATCATGTAAACCTTTCACGGCTTTTCCATATTGCACACGTTTAACACCCATTTCATATAAGGAATTCAAACATACCATCATTATATTATTATCTTAATTAATTGATGAAGCTCCAGATCCATTCTCTATAGTGGATGATGTTGTTGCAGTTAGTTTTTTCTCAAGTAAATCATTCTTCCTTTTTCATTGTTCACCAAGTATAACCAAGACCTGTTCTATAATGTTAGAATGTGTCTTTTTTGTCTTCTTATTCTAAGGAGATTTCTTTCTCTTAGATAGAGAACTTATAACTTGATCTCCTTTTCATTATGCGAGTTATCTTCAAAAACGTTAATTATATATTCCTTTTTCTGTACTATTCAATGAAGATTTAGTTTATGGATGTGCATGCAAACTAGTTGTAATAGTATCTCTAAAAATATGATACAAGTATGAAAACTCCTTAAATCCTTTTTTCTTGAATTTATGAGTCATTTTATACACCTATAATAATGAAAAGGAAACTTGAGAACAAATATTATATAATATGATATATTAATAAAACAAAGACATATTTTACCTTAATTTTTCCCAACATTCATTTGTAGCATTAACTTCATCAGTAAAGAAGTTGTAAACGATTCCTGTTTCTTTGAGTAAGTTCTTGAAATTCTTCAATTTAACCCTTAATCCATTATACTTATTGTTCAATTGAACATCAATATACTCCTTATTGAATTTTGTTTGAATACCTACCTTAATATTCTTCTGACTAGATTTGGAAAAGGTAGTAGTCGTTCAATTTCCCTTTTTCACTTCTTCAACCATCAATGAGATTAAATACATTTTTATGGTATCATTTCATAACCCATATTTTTCGCTCATTTCCACACAATCATTGTAATCGTTCATATTGTTTAAAACTTCCATCACTAAATATAATTACATATAAGTGACATCAATTACAACAATTTCCACAAAGAATTAAATGCTAAACATGGTTCAAAAATAATAATGAGACAACTATAGAAAAGAGTAAAAAATTATCAAAAGTATGGAGTCTAATATAATCTCCTTCCTAACAAAAACACCAGTCTTTATTATGGAGCTAATAAATTTAAATTATGTTTTATGCTTTTTAAATTTACTTCATGGGAGCCTTGGCTTACCAGATTTTAATAGTGTCTCTTAATGGTTTACAGGTTCAAGTACTACCCAGAGAAATATTTGGAAAATCAACCTTTGAATTAGTGGATAAACCTAAATACATTTAAACAAAAAATCATATTTTTTAAAAGTAGAATTCATACTTTCATTCATCAAAAGAAAACAAATGGTTAGAGTTCAATCCAAATCAATAATTATGTATTGTAGAAACCACAACTTGTTTTTAATTAGAAAGCACATAATGAACTTTCATTAACCAGGCTTTCACTGGTCAACATCTACTCAACTAGAATATTTAATACAATCAAAGTATACAACACTACCTAATAAAGTTATGGTGTTTGTGAGCCATGCTTCACCTTCAGATTTTCTTATAAAGATAAATGGATGAGAGAACATTAATCTAACTTTCAAATATAACCACTTAAGACTTGAATCATGAGCAAACCTATATACATATGTACTCATTATGACATTTAAGTGCCATTGAATTCATTCAAATATGAGTAATTATTCCAAATGATGAAATATATAAAAAAGTTGTGTACCCATAACTTGTAAGCCAAGTTAACCAAAGCTTAATCCAAGCTCAGAAGTGTCAAATCAGTTTAAGTATAAGCAAAACGAGATAATATAAACTTGCCGCACATGGCAGCCTTTGACACTCTAGAAAACCTATACATTTTTACTACATATAGACAACTTTCTTCAAAAAATATACAACATAAGAATCAGCTATCTAGTAGCACTGTAAAAAAATTTGGGATTAACAAATCTCCTACCCATATTAGAACTACTGACAATGGCTACAAACTAGAACTTGTGCATAAACATAGTAAAAGAACTTAGTGTACATAGTTGTGTAAGAAATAAAGCAAGAGATACAATCCCTAATTTAGGAAGCAACCTATACTACTAAAGAATCAACCAATTTGGTAAGAAGTTGTTTATATTGGTGAACTCATAATTGGAAGTATTGACACTTGTGTTTGTTGAAGTAGTTAATTATCTAATGAAAAAGGTTTCATTGAATAATCAATTTTCAAAAGAGGAAAACCATGTGGTTGTTCGAAGCAACGAATGTTTGAAGAAAATCAATTATAATAATGAAATATTAAAAGAGTTGTTTCAACCACAATTCATAAAGGAATTTAAGGAGAAAGTGAACAAGTTTAGATTCTTTAAAGGGACACATGATTTTCTTGTTGTCTGCTTATAGTGTTTATATGTTCATGTCTAAAATATACAAGTGTCGACTGGAAGGTATAATACTAATAATAGCATGGAAACACACTGATGCCAGTGAAATGTTAGACTTAGACCAAGAAAAACATTTAAAAACCCATTCTCTATATAGTGTTGTGGAATCCTTAACCACTTACCATGAAATTGGTATTCTACTCGGTGTGAATATTTTGTATGCTCTCACAGTTTACACATGTACACTTATAAATAGTATGAACCACTACCCACCTCCATGTCAAGTTTAAATAATTAAAGAAAAGAATATTGTTTTAGAAACCAACCTTTTCATTTATCAATATGATTATCATTAACATCATACAACCCACTGAACCATGTTTCTGAGAATGATAGTTATTTGCTCATCGGTTTAGAAATTTTGGGATAAAACAATCTATACTGATATTAATCAGGGCATAGTTTGTGATCTTAATAGCATATATCTCGCATTCTCACATTTGCTAGGTTCCAAAGAAATAAACAAGTACTTTCTCGCATACCCACTTGTCTATAGGAAAATCTCAGTGTGTGCATCACATACACACGGTGCGGAAAAACAAAAATTTTTATTCCGGGACCTTCCCGAAAGCCAGGATCGTTGTGTCTATATAACAAAGTCAAACCATAACGACCAAAGGAGACCGTCTCTAACGGTATCCACGCAGAGGTCGGAGAACCTAACCGGGGCAAACCCTTTGACCCGGGAATAGCTAGAATAAGTACAGAGTGCTAGCTCTTACCTTATTCTAGGAGAGCACAAGGAGAGACGATGAGAAGCTTGGAGAAGAGAGGAGAGTGTCGTTCATCTTAGAGAGGAAGCTTGGAAAATCCCATTTTCAAGCAAAACTTAACAATTACGTCTCTCACAGACAACTCTTAAACAATGAATTCGTCCATCCCCTTTTATATCTCACAACTACTTCTCATTTTGTCTTCTAGCCATTTTGTCTTTAACCATTAAAGACATTAAATGAGAAAGGAAGACCACTTTCCACGTTGGTCTTCAATTTTTGTCTTCTTCTCTAATTTTCAACGTGAACATATATATATATATATATATTAATTACTTAATTAATTAATAAGATATATATATATAACTGCTGAAGAGGGTCAGTCACACTGGGGTCGGTCCTACCGGCCTACCGGTCCCGGTATGGAAAAAACACCGGAGACCTGTTTCAGCAATAACGATGTCGCGATCTCATTAGGACATATCCCGATCTCATCGGGGTCCATTTAGTTCTATGGCTCTCCATATATTGGATCTCTATCCAAAACTATTTTACGAATTCTCCGAAGCACTCTTATGCGTGTGACCCATTAGGTTCCCGGTTATGTTGGCCATTTAGATTAACACTTAATCCAAGCAAGTCATGAGCGGTATCTAGCAACACATCACGACCCCCAATTGACCGGAAAGTAATTGGTTTAACGAATGAACCTATGTTCACGACGAACCATATCACGAACCTTTCCATAGATAATTACTGTGCAATTCATCCTTTCACCATGCTATACCCCACTTGGTTATGAGTATGGGCAAAGTGTCAACTCTTACTAGACTGACTACATCAAA
>JANZLH020000065.1:3486423-3500350 GCA_026770325.2 Erythroxylum fimbriatum
ACGATTTGAACTCGTGACCTCAAGGTTTTGTTGCTTTTACAAGCACGCCTCTTACCATTGAGCTCAATACTGATTAAGGTTGTGGTCGCGTGCTCAATTGAAGTACTGAAGTTGGGAATTTCATCTCCCCGGTACACAAAACACGGACCTAACATTAAAAGGCAAAACCTTGAGGTCACGAGTTCGAATCGTGACCAAAGAGGACAATATTGATTAAGGTTGTGGTTGAGTACTCACTTGAAGTACTAAAGTTGGGAGGTTCATCTCCCCGATACACAAAACACGGACCCAACATTCGAATCCTATCTTGGTCAAAAACTCTCATCTTTTCTGTCTATCGCCCAACTGCCCAGTTTATCGCTAGGAAAACATGTCCACCTTCCAACCCTCATAACTCAGTCATCCCTTATCCAAATCACAGTTTCTTGAGTCTAAATTTTAGTTCACGAAAATTTCCACAAATTTCCTTTAACGTACAGAACCCAATTCCTAACCACTTCACCCAGAATCTCCTTCAAACTTGCCTGCATAGTTTTACCCGATTAACCCAAAACTTATCCAAACACCTTCAAATAATTCCCAATCCATTCTAGATCATTTTTAGGCTTGTCTTGCATCAGAGAGCTTTCTTGCATTAATATATTGCTTGGTACCTTGTATATTTCAAAATATAATGATCAAATTTAACAAGTTTCGTTGGTAAGTTGTTGAAGCAAAAGGGAGATCTGATTCTTACAGAGGATAGGTGCACTATGATATATGAAGGACTCAGGTTACTAAAGTGAGAGTAACAATTTGAGTAGGTTGAGAGCCATAACTGGTTGGCCAAGCATTTATCGACCTTTTTCTTGCTTATTCACCAAGTATAAAAGTTTCCAGCTAGTGGGACATCGATAATTTGGATATCGACTAAGCATTGTCTCATGTCATTACAAGGCACACTAATAGATATGGCTCCTTATGCTTCCTCAAGGTTGATGAGAGCGTTGACTTAAGTATGATCCAAGGTTGAGAAATAGAGGTTGCTAGGGATCAAAGTTGTGTCCATAAGGTATTTATTTGATAAGCAGTATTATGAGCATAAATGAAAGTAGTGCAAAAGGTTTCACCGGAGTCCTTTTGGACAACCTCAAGGTGTATCATCTGATAAGAGGAGAACTTGATTGATAGAGAAACTTCCAAGGTATTGTAAACAACCAAGATTCTCCCATTTGGACGGTAGGAAATATCAAGGTCCAATGACTAGGTAAAAATTGTAGAATGTTGCAATTGGTGGACATTGTTCGAGTCTCCAAGTACCCAGTTGTACAAGCTTTATTATGAAGAACAAAGTTCCTCCTTAAAAGTTTTTGTGAGGGGCATTGGCCCCCCTAATATTCCAAGCTACTAAGGTCATGGATTGATATCCCCAATTGGAACTTTTTCTTCCTGCTAGGTCTTCTTTTAACAACCTTTTCAAACTCATCCATAGTGATGTTCTTGCTTTGTATAGTTTGAGCATTCCTATATGGTTCACAGTCAGTGACCCTTAGAGAAAATGTTGGAACAATCAGGGTGTTGAGATCCTCCCTAGCCTAAGGGCTATCACTACTTGCAATTGGAGTCTACGATGGCAATTGTATTAGAGGGTAGTTTGCATATCAGTTTCTGTAGGAGTTTTTTTTTTGTCAAATTATAGGTTGGTACTTCGGTTTCCAAATTAATCCCTATAACTTCTTTATAACTCCCTAAAGTAAATTGTCTACCTGTTGATGTTATATGTTTAATTAATTATGAATTTATTCCATAACACTTAGTGATTATTGCTATGAAAATGCTTAGGATACTCACTTAAGTTCCTATTTGATTTTAGGCATGATTCAAAAGCGAAAGAGCTAAAGTGAGTCAAAAGCACTATATTTAAGCCATTTTCTGAAGATGCACACTCACGTGTCTTCATAGAACAAGAAAAAAAGGATTAGAGCAAGAGAAGACATGAAAATGCTAAAAGATTGAAGAATTAAATGGTCATAGCCTTAAGATACATCTCAAGACTATGAAAAATAAGTCATGGCCATGAGAGGTGTGTCACACCCATCACGCCCGTGACATACCATGTCATGGGTGTGACAATAATTGTATGGGCGTGATATGCAAGGTGTCTCGCGGATGTGAGACACTACCATCTCACCCTGAAACCTACATTTTTGTATAAAAGCATCGTTTTGATGGTAGAAACTTAAGTTTTCATCTGGGAAAAGTTTAAAGAGCCTAAAGAGAGATTTTGGGAAAATGAAGAGGTTTAAACCTCTCATCCTTTGGAGACTCATAGAGAGTTAGACACTCTGACATAGGTTCAGGGATGACATCGACGTCGATGACCCGGTTTAACATTTCTTCTTTGTATTTGTTGTTTCTTTCTCTCTTTAGGGATTGATTGTGTTATCCTATGTTTAATATTTGGGTGTTATGTAAGAATGATTGAATGCTTTATTTGATTATTTTTATGGAAGAACACATTGCTAGAATTTCAATATAATCCGTAATTGCTATGTTGAAATTCGTTTATGGCAACTAATGGTTCATAATCATTAGGGATAACATAACCTAGGTTAAATGACCCGAGCGTATGTGGTTATTGCTTAGATTGGTCTATTTTCTTAATTCGTAATGCGACTGTCCAATTAAATCTAAAGTTTGTATCGTAGGTATTCGGTGGCTAGGTTTAATTAATGAGCGTCTTTTAATTAAACACGACCTAAGGGAAAACTGAGGTTAACAGAGCTTCTTGTTAATCTACGACCAATAGTTTAAGGAGGGGTAAAAGTATAATAATTCAATGAAATATTTTAATTAGGTGTAGGCCAAGATTAAACCAAAGAACTGGATTCTCAACGAATTCATCAATTTGATCATTTTGCATGTTTTCTTTTATTTGCTTTTGTTAGTCTAGTTTTGTTTTATTTTCTTGTTTGAAAACCAAGAAAACCCCTCATAAGCTAAACACCAACTATTTTCATAACAAAAGCTAACTGAACAGTCTCTGTAGGATCGACCTAGACTCACCATTGCTACAGTAGTAGGTCTAGTTTATTTTGCGTAGCGTTACTACGCGCTACGTCATAATCCCTAAAGTAAATTGTCCACCTATTGGCTTCCATTCTTTCTTAACATTTAGTTGTGGCTTCCAAGCATATGAAACCTTAATCTGATCTTCAAAAGGTTCCATGTCCTCATTTAATCGTATAATTGGTATGCTATCAGGTAAAGTAGTAATAGAGGATACTAGGACACATATTCGCGCATTATACCCTTCTTACCTCAGCAGTTGCTTGGTCCAAACAGGTAGGCTTATTGAGGAAGCTGGCAATATAACTGAGACTTGTAGTAGTCCAGTACACCAGAGGAACATCATGTAGATTGGTCAAGAGGGGTATTTTATCTTGCTTGATGTCTTCCATTTTGATCAATTTTCATCACCATAATTTGTTAGTGTAGATCATAGAATGATGGTAAGTACTAGTAATATATTCCTTATAGGATCAACCCATACTCACCAATGCAAACTATAGCTATACTACGCACTTATAATTAAAAATAAATCATCGATCCCTTATCAATCTATTAAACTTAGTACTAATGGTGATTAATTTTTATATCATATCAAATTGGTAGACTTAGAGTAAATAATAAGCAATATTTTCTATCCTCTTGTTCAGTTAGACTTAATACTAATGTTGAATAATAATAATATTTATTATTAGATTTATATTTTAAAGATTAAAAAAAATTACTTAGTAGATAATGAGTATAAATATATTGTTACATAATGATAATTATCATAACATATTTATTAGCATATTTATATGATATAATAATTTTTTAAAAATACTTAATTTACTATCATTTTAAACTGTTTAATATGTTTTTAACAAAATATGACAAATTAATATATTATTATTTTTAATAAAATAAATTTATATTATATATTAAATAATATATATAATATAATATAATATAATATATATTTACAAATGAAAAGAGAAATTTTATTCCCTAATGAGAGAGCAAATTTTTTTCAACTTGAGATACATTAAGCACAATTAAAGAGTCTAGGAAGTCTTTGGTTGATCCGGCCCAAGCCGTTTTTGTCTCGGTAAGAACTATGATGGATAATGTCTTTTTAGCACAGGAATTGGTTAGAGACTACACTAGGAAGAGAATTTCTCTAAGATGCATGATCAAGATGGACATTACTAAAGTGTATGATACTATTTCCTGGACATTTCTTGAGGATATGTTGATTGGATTAGGATTCCCATTACAATTTGTGGGATGGATTATGGAGTGTGTCACTACGACATCATTCTCCATATCTATTAATGGGGTATTGCATGGTATATTCAGAGGACAACGAGGTTTGAGACAAGGTGATCCCATGTCCCCTACTTTATTTATTCTGTGTTTGGAGTACCTTTCTAGGTTGCTTAAAATGAGAACTGCAAACTCTCATTTTAACTACCACCCAAAGTGTAATAAACTTGGTATTACGCACATTGCCTCTACTGATGATCTTATGTTGTTTTCGAAAGGGGATTTTATGTCTATTAAAATTCTTATGGATGTTCTTAGAGATTTGGAAGGGGTGTCAGGACTGAAGGTTAACCCTTCCAAATCTAATATGTATCTTGCAGGAGTATATGGTATAGACCGAGAGGATATCATGGAATTGGTTGACTTTCCAATTGGAACATTCCCGGTTAGGTATTTGGGCATCCCATTGGCTTTGTTGAAAGTTTCAGTGACCCAATACTCCTCTCTAATCGAGACTACTAAAGGATATATTAATAATTGGAATGCTAAAATGCTCTCTTATGCTGAACGCCTTAAGTTGATTATAGCGATAATTGTGACATCCCGTCTGCATATTAAGAGTTAAAACCCAAAAGTATGGTACATGTGAGATTAAGAAAATATACATTTTTCATACTCATGCATATTGTTAGCATACACGTACGTAAATTTGGATATTCTACACACATTTAAAATGACTGTACATGCACTCATTTACATCCTGGGTATAATTGAATTGTAATGTGATATTGTTGAGAATTGTGAATCTATTTTATTGGAAATTTAATTGGTAAGTGTAATTGTTAATTTGAATTTTGGTGAATTATTGAAATAATTTCCGAAAATATGGGTTATTATTGTAATAGGAAAAATGTCAATTGGCAAGTAAATTGATGTATGGTTAGAAGTCGACTTCAGTAATTGTTGATAGAATGATTGTGAAATTTAGAGATAACTTAGAGATGAATAAAATAATGAATTTTAGAGTTAAGGGATAGGTGTATGATGATGTTTAGAGATGAGAAGATTGTTTAAAGTGAATGTTGGGAAGAAAAAGAAAGAATGTACAGAAAGTTGAGATGAAATGAAAGTGATAATGGAGACAAAAATTTCAGCAATGGAAGGAAATGTAGAACATAAAGAGGATGAATAACTGATATTTGGTTTTTAATGATTTTGAGTAAAATTTCATATTTAGTGGTATTGTGAATGTGTTGTGAATGAGTTGAATGGAAATGGAGTAGAAAGTTTAGAAATGAAAATTTAAGTGCCGGATTTAGTGAAGAAAGACACATTAGAGAAGTTTTTTTTTAGAAACACATTAGAGAAGTTGGTTGAGAAGAAACAAAGAAAAGAGAAAAGAGAGGTAAATTTGTGATATGAACTTCCACGATTAAATTGTATTGATCTAGGATGATTTTGAAAAAATTGTCTTCATGAAAGTTGTAGATGTTTCTTTTATCTTTTTATTGATATAAAGTTTGCAATTTTTGGAGTTATGGATCAAAAGTTATGGAGGTTTGAAGTTGGGTAGGCGACTAATGAAAGTCGCTATCATGCAAGTGCACGATAGCGATTTTCAGACATTCACATGAAAGTCGCTATCGTGAAAATGCACGATAGCTACTTTGAAGGTTTAAGGGTGAAAATCCTGGGATGCTGATGACCATCTTACGATTTTTTGGCTATATCTTCTTCATCCGACCTCCAAATGACATGAGACTTAGACCATTAGACTCATAATACATTGCTATACCTCTCCACTAAAAACCATAGCCATCTAAGAAAGTTTGAGTGGAAAAATGGGACAGGTCTGACTAGTATGCTCTCACCCAATTTTTGTCTGTATCTCTGACGCCTATGACTTCTCACCCTCACACCCATGAGTCATTCACGCCTGTTACCTCTCAATTTCACACATGTGAGTGTGAATTAATAGACACTCACAACTTTACTTGTCACTTCATGCTACAGTGCTCCCTAATAGTTTCTCTACCCGAGAGTAGTTGCAAGCTGAATAGTCTTGCTTCTTTTGATAATAACTTCTTTTCTAGATCTCCAAATGACTTGATTCTTAAGTCAATAGATTCCTAACACATTATTTTATCTCTCCATAAAAATTTTCAGCATTATGAATTGATGTGAAAAAGATTGATTGAATGAAAGTGAGGGAATCTGTTGGAATAGTATGAACTGGAGTTATTTTACTGAACATACTTAGGTATATTGATGATATTTGGCTCTGTAGGATTCCAAAAGAGATTTTTTTAAATTGGAGTAAACTAGAGAAATAGTGCTACAAATTATATGCAGAAGTCGAATTTTAATTCAGTCTCTAAAACTTTCAAAATTTAGATGGAAGTTGAATATAACGTACCGTTTCAGAATAGAATAAAAACATTCGAAAATTATTTAGGGAACATTTTTCTAGGAGAAAGTGCTACCAAATTACTTAGTTTGCATTGCCAAATTGATTATGGAAATTAGACTCGAAGGTTTGGAAAATTTTGAGATAATTGAAATGAAAAGATGAAAGTTAGTAGAACTAGTTTAAAAAGAACAAGTTAGTATGGGAAATTGGATAAGAGGCTAAGAAGTGGACAAGTGTCCATGTTTTAAAGGTAAGTTTTCTTAACCTTGAAAGGCAAATTACTCTTCTTGTCTTCATTTTTCTCGAAGCTTCTTTCTCCAATTTTTCTTTAACACAGAGTTTTTCATCAAAAACTCCGCCAAAGCTAAACTATGCTTACCCTTATCTTCTACTGTTACAACTTTGTCATCTATTTCGTTTGCCTCAAGAAAACCTGACCCAAACCATCTATAAGATGAAGTACATGAGCTGTATGAAAGTTAGGGCTTTGCGATAGTTGAAGATTTTGAAATTTTAACAAGTAAATATCGTGTTAATCCCTATGAGAAGTATGAATATGAGATAAATTTGATAGTTTATCTGACATAACATAGTCACAGAAAAAGTGGCCATTTTCATGAATACTGTACAAATTAGATAAAAATTCAGATGTGTTGTTTTTATGTATTTGGGGATTTTTATGTGATATGATACTGTAGAGATGATCTTGAGTAGAAAGATCATTGATTACCTGCAGGAGAAGAGTACAGAAATTTTGAAAGTGATAAGGACATATATATATATATAGATATAAATGTTTTTGGAAATTTGAGGTGTGTGTGTGTGTTTGTGTGTGTGTGTACATACACATACTTAAATGTTTTTGGAAATTTGAGGATGAACAAACATAGGTTTAAAGTTAAGGAAACTATAGAGTGAGATGATTTCGTGCTTTCAGTAGGATTAAAATGGTAAGTTGATATATATATATATATGTGTATATATGTATGTATGTTTGTATAGATACTCTGTTTTTCCTCTTCACTGTTCACATACGTGAATATTTTGGTAAATTAGTAAGTGAATTATTGACATCAGAGTACCAAAGGTATAAGTATGTTTTGGAATAAAGATATTCATATGATTGAGGTTGTGATTCAAAGAAGTGGACTAAGGTGTATCTAGTTTAAGTGAATGAGAATTTGATAATAAGAGCAAGTAATGCTAGGAAAGAAATGATGAGTGATTGATTTATGAAATGAAAATAAGTATAAGTTATGAAGTTTGATAAAGTACCCAGGATTGTCATTGAGCTTGCATTGTACATAGTCCATATACACAATTGTGCATAAATAAATGCTTAAAATTGTGAAATTATTAATGTGTGTGCAACGTGTGTATTGTATAAATTGGATGTATTCAAACGTCTGTATTCAAACGTCTCCAGAAATTGGAAGCAAATGCTAATTTGGAGCGTACTGTGAGTAGATCGAGATGGTCTTACCTTATTGTTTATTTTGTTTATGTTATGATTTGAGTGATTATGAATGAGATGAGAATTGATTGTGTGATTCTGGACAATGAAGGTCTGAGATTTCTAATACTTGAATGTAATATTAAAGTACTAATTGTATGTGAATGTGATGAACTAAATGCTTCATGACATGAATGCACGATCACAAAGTGTTTCTCAGCATAAATGTTGAATGTTAGACTAAGGCCCGATGATATATGATAGTGAATAAGTGATTATGTGTGATTGATGCATTTCATTACATGAATGCATAAAGATTAAGGTTATTGTGAACGGAGTAGCCACTAAAAAGAGCTTAAAGCCCAGAATGTGAAAAAGAGCCTAGAGCTCAGAAAGTGTATAAGAGCCAAAGGCTCACTATATAAAATGAGGCCGGTATCCCCAACGAATACGAGATAGTTATCAATGAGCCCAGTATCCACAATAGATACGGGACAATTTAGGCACTCGGTCACAACAAAGTAACAAATAGAAATTGGGTCTCATATGCACTGCATATGCATGATATGAATGATTATAATGTGATGAATGTAAAATGTGAAATGATTGATTAAGTGTATGTGATCCAATGTGATTATTTAATAAATGATGCGATTTATGTGTTATGTGATTAGGTGAGCCATCGAGCATGGTCACTCACTGAGTTGGCAAAACTCACCCAAAATTTGCAATTATTTTTCAGGCTCTGAAGAGTATCCCGTCAGACAAATAGGAGTACACCTACTGCATTCAAGTAAGGGATATAGCTTGGGATCAGTTTGCGTCTGTATTTGTTTTCTCATTTTTGTATCCAATTGTATATTCCGAAATTTCTGCAAATTGTATATGTAAATAGTTCTATATACAATAACTTTCCAATTCGAAAATGTTGTAAACAAGTTTGATTAATAAATGTAGTAACACTCTTGAATGAAATTGTTTATGTTTGTGAAAAAAAAGGGCCGACTTGATTATTGATTCCCACATATGTGTATGATAAATGTGAAAAAAATTTGTACTAAATTTTCAAATGGTTGACTATTTTAGCTCCGATATCACTCAGGATGTTGGGTACGTGTCTCGAGAGGGTGGGGGCTATAATCTGGTATCAGAGCCCTGAATTAGTATCTTACATGGGCGTTTTCCAAAATACATGTCAAGTTACATGCATTTTAGTCATGTTATAGCAGACAGTGGCAACTGATCCCCAGTCTGAGTCGCATTTATATGAGTTACATGCATGAGCACTTATTTAAGAGTTTGAGTTGATAGAAATGATGAGAAGAATGATGATTGTCCATATGTGAGAAAATGAAAGCTTGTGGATATTTAGAAATGAGGAATAATATATTGTTAGATATGACAAATATAGATTCAACGCATTAATATTTGTGGATGTATTATGGAATATGACATCAATATTGTACTGTGGTAATATGTCCTCGAATGTGATATAAATGAGAATACATTGTCGTGGACTGATTAAGGAAAGAAGTGATATCAATATGAATGATGAGAATTAAAGTGTACAAGCCAAGTTGAAAGAAAATAAAATTTTCTATGGCCTGGAGAGGGCAAACTTGGACTTGAAATGAATGTCGGATGAATGTGATAAGAGTTATGATTCAGCATAAGAATATGTCTATGAAATTGAGATCAGAATTTTAGGATGATTATGTATCTATGATTCTGAATTGATTGCGAACATATGTATGTATGATGATATATGGTAATTGGAAGGTGAGATGATGATAGAGATATATGAAAAAGTTGTCAAGGTTAAGTTGATTTGCCATTGTGAGTGCACATCTGATAATGGGATCACCATGATACGTGAGAATATTGAGTATATATGTATTATATGTGTGGAGATAATATAAGAAGCAATCTATGACTTATTGAATATTGGTTGGTCATAGTTCCTATAGTTCAAAGTCTAAGAAGAGTTAGAGTAAGACGTGAAAATGCTTATAGTGATCAATTGGGAATAAATTGAGATTGTTAATAATGTTACTATATATAATGAATTTGAGGAAAAAGAAGAAGGACACAATCATAGAATAATCCCCACGATCGAGGACAGGCGCAAAAGGAGAAGTGTTGTTTAGAATCAAATGAGATTAAGATATCCTTAGCATAAGCTACTAATTAGTGAATTGTCATAAATACATCTCTAGATAAGATGTAATGATTTTGATGATATATACCAAGGTATTAGAGTAAATGAAATTACTTAATGCCTCACTGAGCCTTATTATAAAGGATGTTCTGATCATGTATGTTACGGCATAAATTGATCTTATTAAGATATCATGAATAGTTGAAATTGATCTTCTTAAAGTACTAAGAATGACTGATAAGTAATCATGGAAAATAGTTGATTGATAAGGATTTCATTAACAGTATTGATTCTAGTAGCAAGAAATCTCCTTTCAAAGAAGAAATTTCCCTGAATTAGGTGAAGTTGATCAGATGATTCAAATTAAGAATGATCAATGAAGGAACAAATCAGAAATGAATATGTAATAAATCAAAGGTTAATATTAGAGGTAGAATATGCTACTGAGAGTGTATGTATTTTGTTTGATGAAAAGTATCCAACTATGTGAGTGGATTTTTCAATTCGAGGTGACACTATCGCTAATGTGAGGAGAACTTAGGTCCGCACTATATTCTGCGTAAATATGTCTGGGAGATATAAATTATATCTGATGAATATGTTACCAACATAGAAAGTGAAGGTTTCAAATAGATTGAAATGTATGTAGAAACTAGTATGAATGAGTAGGCATTAGAATAAATCCATGTGAAAATCAGGAAAAATCAAATCAATTGAGAAAATCATTCGAGAAAAGAAGACAATTGGGAAACTGAAAATATTGTAAGAGAATACTACCTCATTGATGAATTAGATACTTAAAGAATTACGAGAACAAAGCATAGGCATAAAGAGTTTTGGGTTATATCTGTTGGAGTTAACAATACCCCTGACAGTATTATGGTATTGAAGATTAAAGTGTTCTAAGCAAAATAGTATCAATTAGTGATTAATGTAAAGAGAATTTTGAGGACTTATAACACCAATATTAATTATATCGTCTGGATTTGGAGATTTTGTAGTATACAATGATGCTTGTATAAGAGATTAGGATAAAATCCGATGCAGCATATTAAAGTGATTTCATATGCGTGGAGACATTTCATATATACGGAAACATTTCGAAATTTATAGAGATCACTAAAGTTTGAAGTAATTATGGAGTTTGAAAGAGCTAAATATAAGGTTGAGACAGTGAATAGAGTTACTTGAGGATTTTGATTGTGTAAATGGGTAATTCCTAGTAAAGCTGGTGTTGTAATCTGATGTATTGAACAAAAAATTCACTAACAAAATAACACATATTTAAGATAGTGCAGTTACCAAACCAAGTGCAATAAAGAGCATAGAATGTCGAGTTGAATTTTGGGCAAATCAAAGTATTATTAGCTATTGAATTTAAGATCAGTCCCATAGGAAAAGATTAACAAAGCCCAAATTAAAAATTCAGAAATTGTGAATCTTATCGAGGAATTGGAAACAAATCCGACTTTTGAGTTTGAAAAAAACATGATACTTTATGATTGAATTAAGAAGTATGTGTGTTGGACCCCGTTACCGGAGCCCAACTCCGGATCATGTAACATGAAACTTAGTCATTTTACCTTGTAGGGTTGGTTCCATTTAACCCTAATTAGCCGTCATATTTTTTTTTTGAACTATTTACATTTTGAAACCCTTAATAGACATGAATCATACCTTGTTCGTATTCTATCATCTCGAATTTCACTTGCAACATCTTCGATGTCGGGCCCATTCAAAACATGTCTCATACTTGAACTCAACTTGCTCACTTGTGGTCCATGGGAAGACTTAGAGAACTCAATTTCAATTGACTTCTTCCTAGTATCATGGTACTAATCCCTTGTTTAATTTGGCACAAGAAATACTTTAATTGGAGTTTTACAACTCAAGATACGCTTAAAAATCCAAAGTTCATTCATAACCGGATCATACTCTCTTAACCGACCACTTACTTGCATTAAAGCAGAAGCCATTGATGAGGGTGGTTTTCGTCAGAATCTCAGAAGTTAGGGATCGAAGCTTGCCTGAAATCTCTCGTCTCTCGTCTCCTGAAAGTCTATATAAAAATTTCAATCGATCATTTTACACTTTCTAGTATCAAAGGTGAAAAACTATGAGTTTGAACATAAAAATGCTTCGTTAACATTTATAAAGAATATGACTTTAACGTTTTCTTATAAGAAGAGAATTTGCTATTATTTTGTCGCTTTGAATAAATCCTGGTTTGATATATAGGAAAATACCCTCTGAATTTGACATTAACTTATGCAAAATTTGAATGAAAAAAGAGTGACCAGTGGAGGCACACGCCATCCTAGATTCTGAAGTTCTCTTTTAGTCGAAAGGTGCCTGTATTATTATAAGCAGCAAGCATCTCAAGCAACCAATTGGTTTCCAGCTAGCTGCAACTAATTCGCCAATCTGTGGTCTCTTAACTAAATTAGCTGTACGAAGGAGCCACATACTTACTATGCCCTTAGTTTCTTATTTTGGCAACGCTTGTTCATATTCCTATATGAAACCTTATATATACTCAAGGTCAAGTCCTTTAAAAGAAAAAGATTATAATGTTAATTACGAGATTAAGTGGAGAATATGATTTTACGTTATAGAATCCCAAAAAGCACCGCCTAAAACCGTCTGCTTAGCCTTTTGACACCTAACTAAAGTGTAATGTTCACTCTAAAATTAAATCCATTGGATCCTTAATGTGTTGAGTTCAATTAAACATAATAATATAAAATGATTTGAGTCCGAATAATTTTATTATTTTATACTTCTTCTTAATATTGAGGATTAACTAAGAAAATTTATATTCTATATTAACTAAATATTAAAGACTTATTTGACCCTTAAAGATACATCGTAATTATATTTAGTCAATGTATTCCGTGTACAAGGTTCCCCGTTTTGCGAAGGTCGAAGAGGGTCATCAATATACGTAACCTCCCTTTTGTAATTTTTACAAAGAGGTTGTTTCCGTGATTCGAATATGTGATCTTATGGTCTCTCCCTCGTACACATTAATTATATAATAAGTATAAATAAAATTGTATAGAAAATATATTTTTTTCCAACTAAGCCAAAAATTATATTTCTATTCTTACAAGGTTCTTTGATTAAAATTTTCATTTGAAGTTTCCCTATCCTCTTATCATATCTTCAATATTAACAATTCAAAATTGCAAGCCTTGAAATGTCTAAAAATGAAAATGAAAGGATTTTTTTTATTAGGTTATCCCACTTGTTCTAGCAAATTAACATCTGATTGGTATACAATTTCCTCTCTAATGAGAGATCTATGTTTCAAGTTTTAACATTCAAAGAATCTTAGGTAACATAACAGAATTTATTTAAAAGAGACAAAAATAAATTGCCAAAAATTATGATAATCATTTTTTATAATGAAAGAACAAGCAATTATTATATTTCTGATTGTATATTAAATAAAATTTTAGCCTTTATTGTAATTATTAATTATATACTATATAAATTATTTAATTTAATAATTCAAAATTAAATATTTTCACATAAATCAAATGGAAATCCTTGAAGAGTGCTCTTGAAAAATTGAATTCAATGTGAAGTGACCGTTTCACCACAATAGCTC
>JANZLH020000065.1:3500450-3513418 GCA_026770325.2 Erythroxylum fimbriatum
AGGCAAGTGTAAGGGTCTGTTAGAACCATATCAATGGGAGTAGTTTTACTGAACATAGGTCAATGTTTTGATCATAATTGGAGTTATAGGATTCCAAATGAGATGATTCTTTCTTTGTAGTAAATTTAAGATATAGGGCTACAAATGGTATGAAGAAGTGAAATTGTGATTCAATCCCTAAGATGATCAAATGGTAGATGGAATCGGGTTAGTACTCTTTAAACCGATCATCACTGTTTGAGGTATATTTCCCAATATACTAAGCCAAATGGAGCGATTCTTGTGCCAATGGAATTATAAGACATAGGGGAACATTTGTCTAAAAGAGAGTATGCCTTAATTATTGCATCTTCACTCTCTATTTTAGTGTGATTCATGATGGATCCAAAAGTGTGATTTTAGCAAAGAAAGAGTTTGTTTTGAGAATGGCTTTGAAATGTCAAATGAGGGAATGTTACCCGGGATTGTCATGCATGTATTGTACATCTTTTATGTCATTCATGTGCATTCTTAAACAATGATACTTGTGCAAATTGTGAATTATATGTATGTTATTTGGTTGTAGAGGAGCGACTGGAACGTCAACCCACAGACGTTGCCGGACCTTCCAAGCACTAGCTTTGGAAGCTGCCGTGAGTAACCTAGATGGTTCCTCTTCATTGTTGTTTTAATTGAATGAATGAAATGTTTGTTTATGGATACCGGACAGGAGGTCCGATTAATTGTGTACTGGCTATTGCGTTATTGAAGTACTGTTTAATGTGAATATGGGAACTATGTGTGCTGAGGTAATGAATTGTGATACATGCACTTCATTCATGAATGCATAATCAGATAAAGGCAGTTGGACCTGAGTAGCCACCGCTAGAGCTTAAAGCTCAACGAACGAAAACGAGCCTCGAGCTCGAGAGTGATTCAGAGTCATTGACTCAACGATTAATGAGCCCGGTATCCAATGGATACGGGACAGTATAGGCACTCAGCCAACAATGTAATAATTGAAAAAGGGGTCTCATAAGCATTTCATATGCATCTTGGTAAATGTGCTTGATTGATTGAAATGTGCATTGATCTATGTGTATATGGGAATGTGATAATTGTGTTCAGAGCGATATTGTGGAATAATTGTTGAGTGATTGATGTGTGCTTGCTCAGAGTGAACCATTGATGATGGTTAACTCATTGAGTTCGCAAAACTCAGCAAAATTGCGTCATTGTTTTTCAAGATTGATAGGCGACTTTAGCTTTTTGAGTGGCTCCACTATCGTGTAGTCTGAGATTGAAGTGAAGTCATGGCGTAAAGGTCGGTCAGCTGGAACATTTTTGGGATGTTATAGTTAGCTTATGTAACTAGTTTTCTCAACATTGTAGTACTTTTGTACTAGACCTTGTAGATGTACAGATAGTAAGGATTGAAAGTTACACTGTAAATTATGTATTTTGAGAAATGAAATGAGGAAACAGTTGGTTTCAAAATATCGTGGGTTTTTCTAATGATGCTTGAACATAAATAATGATATGATGCCATGTGGAGTTAGTGTAGTTTTTAACCGTAGTGCGCCTTTATCGTAGGATATGTGTCGGAATGACCTTCGGGTGTCCCGGTTCATACACTGCGGTAAGGGGGCTCTACATAGAGATGAGAAGGTTGTTTAAAGTGAACGTTGGGAAGAAAAATAGAGAATGTACAGAAAAGTTAAGATCAAATGAAAGTGATAATGGAGATGAAAATTTCAGCAGTGGAAGGAAATGTAGAACATGAAGAGGATGAATAACTAATATTTGGTTTTCAATGATTTTGAGTAAAATTTCATATTTAGTGGTACTGTGAATGTGTTGTGAATGAGTTGAATGGAAATGGAGTAGAAAGTTTAGAAATGAAAATTGAAGTGTCGGATTTAGTGAAGGAAGGCACATTAGAGAAGTTGGTTGAGAAGAAACAAAGAAAAGAGAAAAGAGAGGTAAAATTGTGATCTGAACTTCCATGATTAAACTGTATTGATCAAGGATGATTTTGACAAAATTGTCTTCATAAAAGTTGTAGATCTTTCTTTTACCTTTCTATTGATATAAAGTTTGAAATTTTTGAAGTTTTGGATCAAAAGTTATGGAGGTTTGAAGAAGGGATGCACGCACAATCGCAACTTTGTGATTTTATACGGCAGAGTCACGATTGTGCATTAAGGGTGAAAATTGTGATCGTGCATGGAAAGTTGGGAGGCTGATGAACATCCTTTGATTTTTTTGGCTATATCTTCTTCGTCTGACATTCAGATGACATGAGACTTGAACCATTGGACTCGTAAGACATTGTTCTACCTCGCCACAAGAAATCATAGCCATCTAAAATGAATTGAGAAAGATTGAGTGAAAAAAATGAGACGGGTCTGACTAGTATGCTCTCACCCAACTTTTGTTTGTATCTCTCATGCCTGTGACTTCTCACTTTGCACCCGTGAGTCATTCACACTTGTGACCTCTCACTTTCACGCCTGTGATTGTCAATTAATAGACACTCACAACCTTAATTGTCACATCATGCTACAGTGCTCCCTAATGGTTGCAAGCTGAACATTCTTGCTTCTTTCGACAATAACTTCTTCTCTAGATATCCAAATGACTTGATTATTAAGCCAATAGATTACTGACACATTATTCTATCCCTCCACAAAAATTGGTAGCATTCAGAACTGATTTGAAAAAGATTGGTTGAAAGAAAGAGAGGGAACCTGTTGGAATAGTATGAACTGGAATATTTTACTGAACATACTTCGGTATTTTGATTATATTTGGACTTGTAGGGTTACAAATGAAATGATTTTTAATTTTGAGTAAATTAGAGAAATAGGGGTACAAATTATACGAAGAAGTCGACTTTTAATTCAGTCTCTAAGATGCTCAATTTCTGGATGGAATCTGTGCATAGTATACTATTGTAGAATAAGAATAGTCCGAAAATGTTTGGATAACATTTTTCTAGGAGAAAGTGCTACCAAATTACTTAGTTTGCATTGCCGAATTGATTATGGAAATTAGACCCGAAGGTTTGGAAAATTTCGAGATAACTAAAATGAAAAGATGGGAGTTAATGGAACTAGTTCAAATAGAACTAGTTAGCTTGGGGAAATGGGTAAGAGGTTAAGAAGTGGACAAGTGTCCAAGTTTTAAGTTAAAGTTTTCAAGACAAGTTACTGTTTTTGTTTTCATCTCTCTCGTAACTTTCTTCTCCAAAGTTGCTTCTTTAACACAGAGTTTTTCATTAAAAACTCCACCAAAATTTAACTTTGCTTACCCTTATCTTCTGCTGTTCTCACTTTGTCATCTGTTCCTTTTCCCAAAAAAAAATTTGACCCAAACCATCTATAAGATGAAGTACGTAAGTTACATGAAAGTTAGGGCTTCGTGATAGTTGAAGATTTTGGAGTTTTAGTAAGTATCGTGTTAATCTTTATGAGAACTATGGATATGAGATAAATTTGACAGGTTATCTGACATAGCATAATCATGGGAATAATGGCCATTTCCATAAATACTGTACAAATTAGATAAAGAAATTCAGATACGTTGTTTTTATGTGTTTGAAGATTTTTGTGTGATATGATAATGTAGAGATGATCTTTGAGTAGAAAGATCATTGAATACATGCAGGAAAAGAGTACATAAATTATGAAAGTGATAGGGACATATATGCTCTGTTTTCTTTTTAACTGTATATATATATATACATACGTGAATATTTTTGGAAAATTGAGGATGAACAAACATAGGTTTAAAGTTAAGAAAATCATAGAGTGAGATGATGTCATGTTTTTAGTGGGATTAAAATGGAAAGTTTGTTTTTTCTCTTCGTTGTTCACATACATGAATATTTTGGTAAATTAGTGAATGAATTATTGACATCAGAGTACCAAAGGTATAAGTATGTTTGGGAATAAAGATATTCTCATGATTAAGTTTGTGATTCAAAGAAGAGGAGTAAGGTATCTCTAGTTTAAGTGAATGAGAATTTGATAATAAGAGCAAGTAATGCTAGAAAAGAAATGATGAGTGATTGATTTATGAAATGAAAATAAGTATAAGTTATGAAGATTGATAAAGTACCCGGGATTGTTATTGAGCATGCATTATACATAGTCCATATACACACGTGTGTATAAATGAATGCTTATAATTGTGTGATTATTAATGTGTATGCAACGTGTATATTGTATAAATTAGATGTGCAGGATAAACGTCCGTATTTAGATATTTCCATAAATTGGAAGCAAATGCTAATCTGGAGCCTACGATAAGTAGACCTAGATGGTCTTACCTTATTGTTTGTTTTATTTTTGTTATGACTTGAGTGATAATGAATAATTATGAATGTGATTTGATTGTTGAATTCCGGACAATGAAGGTCCGATGATTGTGATAAGTGAATGAGATATTGAAGTGTTAATTGCATGTGAATGTGATAAGCTAAATGCTTCATGACATGAATGCATGATCACAAAGTGTTCGCAGCATAAATGTTGAGTATCGGACTAAGGTCCGATGATATGTGAAAGTGAATAAGAGATTATATGTGATTGATGCATTTCACTACATGAATGCATGAAAGATAAAGGCAGTTGTGATCAGAGTAGCCAACGTGAAAAGAGCTTTAAGCTTAGTTATGCGCATCAGAGCCTTAGGCTCAAGATTTAATGAGCCCGGTATCTCCAATAGATACGGACAGTTATTAATGAGCCCGATATCCAAAATAGATACGGGACAGTTTAGGCACTCGGTCACGACAAAGTAACAAATAGAAAGTGGTCTCATGTACACTACATATGCATGATATGAATGATTAGAATGTGTTGAATGTAAAATGTGAAATGATTGATTAAGTGTATGTGATCCAATGTGATTATTAAATAAATGATGTGAATTATATGTTATGTGACTGGGTGAGCCATCGAGGATGGTCACTCACTGAGTTCGCAAAACTCACCAAAAATTTGCAAATATTTTTCAAGCTCAGAAGAGTATACCTACTGCATTCAAGTAAGGGATAGAGGTCAAGATCCGTTGGCATCTGCATTTGTTTTCTCATTTTTTTGTATCCAATTGTATATTCCAAAATTTCTGCAAATTATACATGTAAATATTTCTGTATGTAATAACTTTCCAATTCAGAAATGTTGTGAACAAGTTTTATTAATGAGTGTAATAACACTCTTGAGTGAAATTGTTTATGTTTGTGAAAAAAATGGGCTGACTTGATTATTGATTTCCGCATACGTGTTTGTAAAATGTGAAAAATTTGTACTGAGTTTCGAATGTCTGATTGATTGACTAATCTAGCATGTCACCCTTGCGGGACACGGACTCAGATAACACTCAGGATGACGGGTACGTGTCATGAGAGGGTCGGGTGCTACAGTAATACAAAGAGTACAATTATTCTGGCTCCAAGCGTTTCCAGTACCTATCACCATCTTGATCGTAATCACTTCTATGTGCAGGTTGTTCTTGTGGGGTGGGAAACATTATAAAATGGTATAGGATGATATTTGTTTTCCAATGGAAGAAGAAGGCTTGGGTTTAAAAAATTGTAGAGTTTGGAATGTTGCACTATTGTCAAAGGGAGTTTGGAATGTTGCACTATTGTCAAAGGTTCTTTGGAATATTCATTCCAAAGCTGAAACACTTTGGGTTCGATGGATACATGAGGTGTTTTTAAGGGGGAAATTTATTTGGGATTGGAAACCTTCGACTAGAGATTCACCTTTAATGAAAATGTTTCTTTTATTAGAGATTCTCTGATGGAAAAACTTGGTGGAAGGGAACCGATGGTGTTGGGACTTCAGAAGATGTGTATAAATGAAAGACTTTCTTCAAAGGTGTACGAGTTATTACGTATGAAGCAGATAAAAAGACCGTGGATGCCATTCATATGGAAAAACTACATTCCTCCAAAGTTCTCTTTTATTACTTGGCTTCGTTTGCCTAATAGATTGCCAACCAAAGATAATTTGATGTTTTTAGACATAGATCGAACATGTAGTTTATGTGGAGTTGAACAAGAGACGGTGGCCCATTTGTTTTTTAGATGTTCATTTATAGGTACAATCTAGGATACAGTTCGAGGATGGCTAGGAATAGCACGGGGGATGTCTACGTTGACTAGTGCTATTAAATGGATCCGTAAGGACTACATTGGTGCACGAGTGAAAAGCAAGGTTGCAAGACTAGCGTTTTGTTGCACCATCTACACTTTATGGAAGACAAGAAACTCAGTTACTTTATACTCTACTTCTTTTACGTGCTTTGATGTAGTTTTTACGATAAAGACTATGCTTTATAAGATTTTGTATAGAATGTATCCTGAACCTTTGATCACTTTTGAGGTTTTTGGTGTAGTTGGACTGTTTTTATGTTTTGATCTTCTTCTTTTGGTCGGGGTATACCCTAAAGACCTTGTATATAATTTTTTGGTTTAATACTAATTTACCTTTCATAAAAAAAAGAGTCTAGGAAGTCATTACAAGGATTGAATTACAAATTAGAAAAGGTGAAATCAGGTAACCATAACATTCTGTATAGATTTGAGTCTATCAAGACTCAAGACTTCAAATTAGTATTAGATTTTCCTACTATCTTTATCATAGAAACTTCAGAATCTTTTAAAAGATTAGTAGCCTCAATTGGTGTTTACACATATGCTCCAACCTAGAAGTTATTCTCAATCATCATATTTCAATTCCATTAAATCACCCCAAGTTTTAAGGATCTGCTAACTTCCTTAATCATGCCTCTAACGATTGGATTCTATAATTACTTTTCCTCTATATTGAGTAAACAATGTGGTTGAGCTTTAACTTGAAGACTGATAAATCTAGCTTCTTCATTTCTCAGAGGTTACAATTCTAATCATCTATGGTATGGCAATTTATGTTAGTACTTAGAGGTGACAATTGTAATCAATTCTATTGCATTATATATTATTGAAAAGTGCTAACACATTGCCATACCATAGATGTATAGTTGGCGTTGAACAAAATGTTAGTCCAGAGATTGATTTTCTTATTGGCACATTGTGCAAACGGGGTCTAGGTTCTCAATTGAGTTTAGTTTGTAAGCTAGAGTATGAAACGAGTTTTTAAAATACTATCCTTATGTTTCCTTGATCTTTTAAATGCCCTGAGTGACATTTGAGAAAATGAAGCAAATAGACCAAAATAGTGTGGTGGACTGGAGACACTAAATCATAAATGAATGAAATCTGGGATTTTAAATTACATTAACGAGAGAGAGAGAGAGAGCGTGCTTGCTTTTTCCTCGTGCACTTCTGTCTCTTTTCACTCTTGTCTTTTCAGTGCAAAATCAATACCCTACTTTAGTTGTGGAGAGGTTTGGTTTTAGCCCACACCTCCACCAGATTGCTTATGTAATGCTAGCGTATTAAGAGTAGATGCGATCTGCTCCCTTAAGTAACGGCTAGTCTTTATGCTTGAGAACACTGACGCAGGGTGTGGTTTGGGGAAGCTGTGGTGATTTGATTTAAAGATGGACGAGTAAATATCGCTCAATCTCTTGATTTCTTCGTTTTTTGTTAATCGGCCCTTCGTAGATGTTGGAAATGACTTTTCTATCTAGTGCTTTGCCACTACTTTCTTTGTTTTTCTTGACTGTGCAATGTGAGATGGGTTTTCATTGATGCTTTAGGGGATGGGTTTCTTGGGTTAGTGTTGGGTATTTGTTTCTTTACCTGGTTGTCCATGCATTTGATGGTGGTTTTATGAAATTGATTTCCTCTTCTTTTTTTTTTTTTCAGTTTTTCATTTGTTTTGATTTCTCTCTTTGGTTTCTGGATTCTATCCTGCACTTTTTGAGACTGAAATGATTAGAGGATGTGGGCTCTGATTAAATTTGGTGGGTCATTGTGTTCTTTCGTTCCTTTATTCTTTTGCACTTTTTTGTTTTTTGCTTATTTCTCTTTTCCCAGACAGTTTAGTGAAAAACCCAACGACATAGTCATAGCTTGGAATCTAAGTGACTGGGATTGGACACAAACGTTTCTAGTGTTCCTCTATTCAGCATTCCGTTTCTGGTCGTGGTTATGCAACTGGATTCGATGCTGCAAGTTTCTGCTTTTCTTTATTTTTATATTTTGCCTTTGTGTGCTGTTTGTTACTGTTACTATTACTGTTCTCTTGTTATCTTGCTGACGTTCTGGCTGATTTGCCTATTCGTTTTTTTTTATTAATTGTTGCTTCAGTCATTGGTCTGTACCCCTAATCACATGGTATATTTTGTCCACTGTTAGTAAAATTCTGCATATAATTCCAAATCTAAGATTCAAGATTCTGTTGTCTCACAGTAATAGCTCTATGTCCATGATAACATATTCTTTATCTTACTTTATGATTGGCAGCACCGAATATTGGGGTTGTAGTCCACAGAAGGATTGTAATTTTGGTGAGTTTTTATTATAGTATCTTATATGGTCATTGATGAAACCATTTGCGTTGAAGGTAGCATTTAGGATGTGAAAGTCAAGCAGTAAATGAGGTTGCTGATGACTGATTGGGCCTCTTATTTTGAGCAGATGCTTCTGAAAGTTTATGGAATCAAGTAACTCTGAATGAGGAGGATTTATGTAACATCTTTGATGAAACAACCCCGGTTAAGGCTTGTGGGGATTTGACTTATCACGGAAATTATAATGGTATGCTTATATTTCCATTGTTTCCTTCTTGCTTTATGGTTGGTTTTAGTTACCAGTTAATGTATCTAATTTGGAGGGCTGAATTTCAGATAATATGAACAAGGAACCAGAAGAACGTAGGGAGACTTCTTCACAGTTAAAACGACGTCGGATGCTACATTTTGACCCCCAAGGAACAGATTCCACCCTTTGCAATGAAGGGATGAAATCTGCATTTTTGGAATCAAACGTTAGTGCTAGTATTGGTTTTACTTGGCAGGAATTTTCTTTTTGAAAGCAGTCATTGGAAGCTGATTGCTGAATATTTTCTTTCTTATTTAGGCTTGATATCCTATTGGGAAAGACTGATAATAGCCATTAAAAATCACACATATGCATGTACAAAGTGTTTAGTGGTAGATTTTGAGGGTTTATAAGGCTTTGTGATCAAACAATTATAGTAAAAAGTACAATTTGCATTAACCAGCAGATACTGCTGAAGGTTTTATAGAATGATTGTACTTTATATTGCAAATATTTCTTGAATAATGACAGTCTTTTGTGTTACTTTCAGGGAAGGGAACACTTGATTGATGATGTTATGCCCCAGGCATTGCCTTGTGTTCCTGGGTTTCCAGGTTTGTGTCTTGGAGGCTTTGTGTAGGAATTCAACCTGTCTACATATTCTAGGTTCCTAATCATACACATTACAGATGTGTCTGCCGTCTGTTATGAGAGCTTGGATCAGTCACCAGAGGGCTGGGTTGCTGAATGCTTTAATGACACTGACATGCATTTAAGTCCAGATGATATGTATGATTTTTCAGGATCTAGACTGTTTGTTAATTTTTTTTTCTACATGGTTTGACTTCTCTATTGTTGTGACTCAGGAATGTCCCTGGAGCATCTGATATTCAAATTGATATTTCAGGTATTTTACTTTTTTTTAGTAATGCAGTTCTATTCTTTCATTCTAATGTTATCTCTTGTATAAAGTTAACATTTATATGATGCTTAGAGTTCTGCAATGACCTGCCTGAGTTTGAAGCTAATTTAGTTCAAAAACAAGTTATTAGGACTCCTCCAAACATCATAGTTAAAGGTGTGTATCTGCTCTCAATATTTTCTAAAATTGATTGTGCCTATTTGGCTTACTTTCATATGGTATTACTCGAGAGATTTTTACTTCCTAACTGAAGTGGAAAGTTTTTTGTATGTCTTTTTAGCAAACCGGATTATGTTCTTTGTTTTAGACCTTTTAGTTTCCCCCAATAGCCTAGAGGAAGGGGAAAAGAAAAACACAGATTAAGAGTCATCAATTTGAATTTGAGATCGCCTAGATGGGGAACTATTTTGAATTCTGAAATGGACTGCAGATTTGGTCATGCAATATCAAAATAAATTCTTGTGTTGACAAGTTCCTCTTTTTCAACCTCAGGTAAGAAGTCATTATTGCAGACGCCTACGAAGTTAGCTTCTTCTGTTGTATATCCATTTGCTTTCATAAAACCATGTGGGATGCAAGGAGATATTACTCTGAATGATATCAACCAACGAATCCGAACTCCACCACCATCAAAGTCTAAGCAAATTGATGACGATCCTGCTGCATATCCCACTTCAGCTTTCTCTGGGAAGCCTGTTGTTGGCAAAACTAAAATTCGTACAGAAGGAGGAAAAGGAAGCATCACAATCATGAGAACCAAAGGCTGAGTGGATATGCAAACTCCTGTTTTGCAGCCAACATTTTAGATCACCCCAATGTTTTGGGTTGAGTTTTGTCTGTCATTCTCATGCTTGCGAGTACAGAATTCGTAGTCTTTTGTATGGCCTCTGATCCAGTCTTGGAATTCATAAATCACATCAATTGTCTATGTTTCCATGCAGCACTCTGGACGTTAATGGCTGTTGTTTCATACGTACCAACCTTATACTGACGAGAAACTTGTTGTTCATGAGATTCGTGAATTTCCTTTTGACTTTGGAAAGACCTTCACAGTGCTGTCTTCATTCATTAAAAATTTCGGAGCCTGTATCGAAATTATGTAATATAGTTGTATTTATCATGAAATGGAAAATGCAAACCTTAATCTCATAACATTGTGCCTCCATCTGAAGTGTGTTTTCAGTAATATAATCTGGATAGTTGGAGAATACTCGTCCATAGTTTTAGGTTGATAAATGAACCATAACTGGCTGCCAACTTCTTAAAAGAAGGGACTTCTGTAGATTATCCTATACGTGGGAACTCTGAAAAGACATTTTACATAGATGAGACCATCTTGGGATGTATATGAATTTTCGAAGTCCGAGATTATTTACATCCTAGTCTGGTTCAAGGATATGACACCAAGGTTATTGTCTTCTTCAGAGATTCTTCTTAAAGACCTGGAAAACGTAATGTTTTTCAGCGTAAGCTCTCCAACGATCAAGTTAGTTATGGAAATCTAATATTTTAAAGAGGAAAAGTTGTAAGTGAAAGGTAATCTTATTTTCAAAAATAGTGACTTGTGAATATATGGGATCCTGACACTCTTCAATCTTATGTAATAGTTAAAGACTCTTGGCTAGTGGACTTTTTTTTTTAAATTGAAGTAATTTTCATTGAATATAGTAAACTATTTACAACATTACAACGAGGTCTCCCTTTACGAAATCAACAAAAGATTACATTACAATGGGCAAAACATAAAGTTACAATACATACAGTTCAGACCCAAATAATTACAAGTTCCACCTAAGCTTCATACTTGTTGACTAGTCTTAAGTTGCTTCCTTTGCTATTACGAGAGCTTTGATTTCATTGATAATGTTCTTTGCCAGTTGGTATTTGTTTGTCTCCTCCCTTAAGTAGAGCCTTCTATTTCTCTCCTTCCATAGGTTGTAAGTTGTGATTATGAGTGCAACTTTAAATAGCTTGCCATCCTTCTTCTGCTACTTAGAAATTCGTATAATCCAACTTAGCATGTCATTCCAATTATAAGAAGCGCAGTAAGCTTCCAGCTTATAAAGCAATTGACTCCACATGACTTTTGAATAAAACAAACAAAAGTAGCAAATTCTCCACACCCACACTTAAAAACTTATGTTGTTCCTTATGTAACATTAAATATAAGAAATGAAGTATTTAAAAAAAACAAAAAGTTGCGACAATGTAAAGGAAAAGGAACAAACTTCCTTTGGGTTACCTCCCAACCAACAGATTTGTTTATTGTTGTTAGATCACTCCATGCTCTCCTTATAACCTGATAAAAATTTTCTTTCTAAAGATCACAGCTTCTGTATTTTCCACTTAAAATCCTTAAGGATAAGGCTTGAGTCGATGGCTACTCACATTCAATGTCTTCCCTATTTTCAAGACTCTTAATCTCTACCACACCATAGGGAGAGACATTGGTAATCACATAAGGATCGACCCAATAAGGACATAACTAACATATCTAGAGTAATAAAGAAGTACTTTTCGACCAACAATGAAACTTTTCCTCAAGACATTGAAGCTTTGGTCTTCTCTTTGATTGAGACTGCATCTAATTTATTTGTACTTCCACGCACAATCTCACTGACTGAAGGATCAATCACAATAATCACAAAAACATAATGGTCATTTTGGGGATGTTTATTGACATAAAAAATATTGAAATAAGTAACTTCCCCGTCAAATTCCATCTTAGGGGTACCTTCATAAACATCTATCTTATTTTGGTTCATGTAAAGAAATGGTCTACCTAATAAGATACATATCGAATTATAGGAAATTTCATCATTCATATCTACCACGTAAAAATCAGTTGAAAATATTAGTTCATTCACCTATATAAACACATCCTCAATCACCCCATCTGGATAAGTGTTAGTATAATCAACCAATTATATGATAACCCTAGTTTCTTTTAACAAGCCTAAATTTTAAGAAACATACATGGAACAAAGCATAACATTAATTGATGCATCTAAATCTAACATGGCCTGCTTAATCTTAGTGTTAAAAATTTTACAAGGAATGATAAATATGCTTGGGTCCTTACACTTAAATACCACAAAAATAGTTTCACTCATCCAAAGCATTTTAGAACCTTTCAACTTCTGCTTGTTGGTACACAATTCCCTAAGGAATTTTACATACCTTAGCACTTCCTTGATCGTATCTAATAGTAGTATATTTGTTGGAACCCGTATCCGGATATCCAACCTCTTAATCCGAAACCTTCATATTTATACATGATTATAAACTCAATTAAAGTCCTCCGAATAAATCGTGTAAGATTCATCTTAATTTCTGTCAATAAAA
>JANZLH020000065.1:3521687-3532585 GCA_026770325.2 Erythroxylum fimbriatum
TTATTTGAATATTTATATAACACTTATTGGATATATAGTATTAGAAAATAAAATCTTAATATAATTTATTTTTTTGAGGGATCTTAATATAATTTATATAAAGTTAAAATTTTAAGTACTAAATTAATTTTTTTAAAAATTTTAATATTAAATTAAAATTTTCTAAAATCTTATTCCATTAATTTATTATCCTAAAGAGATTTGATTGTGAGTATTCGATTCATGCTGGATGCTGGAATGGTGGGTAACGGGAGCAGTTGTGAGCTTAGATATGGAGATTGGGTGGGTTTTCAACAGTTCTGATTTTGCTTTGTGTGTTTAGCTGGTATTGTGTCCCTTGTGGTGAAATGGATATTGATTTGCAGATTAGAGAAACAAAGCCAAGACAATGATGTTACGCGAGAGAGAGAGTGGGGTTGAATTCACGTGATTTTTAACGTGAATTCAACCCCTTAAGAAAGTGGGTTTGAAACCCATGAATGAATTCAACCCCTGCTCTTTCTTATATACCAAACAGATGAATTGAATTCAATCTCAAGATTGAATTCAATTCATCCCATTCCAAACAGCCTCTAAGGATTTCTACCAAGGAAGAGATTGAGAAGGAATTAAGAAAGGAAGAAAATCCATCATCAAGTACGAAGGTAAATTTCGAAAGTCCCAATATTATTAAAACAAACCCTCCACCTTTTCCAAGTAGATTGACAAGATCAAACAAGGAGGGGAAAGACAAAGAGATATTGGAGACTTTCTGAAAGGTGGAAGTCAATATGCCTTTGCTCGAGACAATCAAGCAAGTACCAAGTTCTACCAAATTCCTCAAAGAACTATATACATATAAGAGGAAACTAAAGGGTGATGAGAAAATGATGATGGCTGAGAATGTGTTGGCGGTATTTAGAAAGAAGATACCTCCAAAATGTCAGGAGCTAGGTATGTTTACCATTTCTTGCAAAATTGGTAATACTATGATCAATAGAGCTATGTTAGATTTAGGTGCTTCTATTAATGTGATGCCTTGTTAAATTTATGCTTCTTTGAATTTGGGTCCATTGAAAGAAACGAGTGTAATCATACAATTGGCTAACCACACTAATGCATATCTTAATGGTGTGGCTGAGGATGTTTTGGTGTAGGTGCACAAGTTAGTATTTCTTACAGATTTCTATATTATGGATATGAATGATGACAACTTATGTAATCTAATACGTATCTTGTTGGGGAGACCATTTCTTAATACGACTCAAATTAAGATAGATGTTCGTAAAGGCACCCTCACAATGGAATTGGGGAAGTGATTCATTCCAATATTTTTGATGCCATGAAACATCCTGCTAATGATCATTGTATTTTTTCTATTGATGTGATTGATCCTTTGGTGCAGGAAATGTTTAAATTAAGTTGTAGGGATAATTTGGAAACAGTTTTAATTGAGGATATGGAAGTAGAAGCCAACATTGATGTTGAGATGGGAGAAGAGCTTATGAAAATGATAGTCTCCTTAGAATCATTAGAAAGCTCTCCAAAAAGATATCATTTGGATTCTATACAACTATCTGATGCTCACCAGAATTTGTTACTCTTAATGTGTAGGCATCAGAATTGAAATTAAAGCCACTCCCTACACATATGAAGTATGCCTATTTGGGAGATAAGCAGACTCTCCCATTTATCATTTCGATGAAGTTGACTTCAAATTAAGAGGAGAGGCTTGTTCGAACGCTAAAAGAGCATAAGAAGGCCATCGGGTGGACTATCGCAGATATCTAAGGGATAAGTCCTTCCATATGCATGCACCACATTTTATTAGAGGAGGATGCAAAACCTACAAGGAAAGCTTAGCGTAGTCTTGAATCCTACAATGATGGAAGTTGTGAAGAAGGAGGTACTGAAGGTTCTCGATGCTGGGGTTATCTACCCAATTTCTAACAGTAAGTGGGTAAGGCCTGTCCAGGTGATTCCAAGGAAGTCTGGAGTCACTGTTGTGACAAACCAGGAAGGTGATTTGGTTCCCACCCGACTGCAAACTAGGTGGCAAGTATTTATTGATTATAATTCAATTCTGCTACTCGTAAAGACCAGTTTTTCCTTCCTTTTATTGACCAAATGCTTAGAAGATCAGCTGGTTATAAATATTATTGCTTTTTAAATGGCTTTTCAAGTTATCTTCAATTCTCAATCAATTCGGAAGATCAGAAGAAGACCACATTTACATAACTATTTGGTAGGTTTGTCTACTGAAGGATGCCATTCAGATTATGTAATGCACCTGCCACATTTCAAAGGTGTATGGTAAGTATTTTTTCATAATATTTTAAGAAGATTATTGAAGTATTCATGGATGATTTTAGTGTGTATGGATCTTCTTTTGATGAATGTCTTGAGAATCTTGCCATTGTCTTGGAACGATGTATAGAAACTAACCTTGTGTTGAACTGGGAAAAATGTCATTTGATGGTGGATTAAGGTATAGTTTTAAGCCATATGATATCTACTAAGGGTATTGAAGTAGACAAGTCCAAAGTTGATCTTATTTCTTCTTTACCTTACCCCTCTACCGTGAGGGAAGTGCGTTCTTTTCTTTGGCACGTAGGTTTTTATCGAAGGTTCATTAAGGACTTTTCAAAGATAGCCACACCACTATGCAAGCTTACTTAACAAGATGTCTCCTTTGAGTTCGACGAGAAGTGCAAGGAAACATTCAAAAAGCTTAAGGAGCTTCTGTCATCCCCACCGGTGATTCAATCGTCAAATTAGAACCTCCCTTTCGAGATCATGTACGATGTAAGTGATTATGTAGTGGAGGCAGTTCTATGACAAAACATGGGAAAAGCTTTGCATGCCACCTACTATGCTTCCAAGACACTAAACCCAGCACAATTTAATTATTCCACCACTGAAAAAGAACTCTTATCTATGGTTTTTGCTTTGGAAAAGTTTCGATCGTATTTGTTTGGTTCTAAAGTGATTGTTTATTCTGACCATATAGCTTTACGATACTCACTCACAAAGAAGGAAGCAAAATCAAAGCTGATCAAATGGATTCTCCTCCTTTAAGAATTTGACTTGGAAATCAAAGATAAGAAGGGGTAGAAAATATGGTGGCAAACCATTTCAGTCGACTGATTAAGGAAAAAGATGATATCCCCCTACGAGACACCTTTTCGGATGAGCAATTATTTTCTCCTGATGCAACACTACCATGATATGCCAACATTGTTAATTTTATAGTTACTAACGAATTACCTATTAGTTTGTCAAAAGCTTGAAAGGATAAGCTACAGAGTGAAGCGAAGTATTACGTGTAGGATGACTCGTATCTTTGGAGGCACTACGAAGATCAAGTTATCAGGAGGTGTGTAATGAAAAATGAATCATCGTCAATTTTAGCCTTCTACTATTCATACACTGATGGAGGACATTTTGGAGTGAAAATGATAGCTCATCAAGTTCTGGACAGCGACTTCTACTATCCAACATTGCTCAAAGATGCATATAACTTCTACAAATCCTGTGATAAATGCCAACAATTAGGTAACCTATCCCATAAGGATCAATTGCCACAAACTCCTTTGCTTTTTTGTGAAATTTTTTATATTTGGGGCATTGATTTTATGGGACCTTTCCCTCCATCTTTTGGCTTTACTTACATATTGCTTGCGGTTGATTATGTTTCTAAATGGGTGGAAGCCAAAACCACTAGGACTAACGATGCAAAGGTTGTTGCAGATTTTGCTAAAGCTAACATTACAGAGAAACCCCCTTCTGTTACTGGGTGATGGAAGCAATGTTTAGAAAATATAACATCACGCACAAAGTTTCTACTGCTTACTATCCCCAAACTAATGGGCAAGCTGAAGTATCAAATTGAGAAATCAAGTTAATCTTGGAAAAAACTGTGCAGCCCAATAGGATTGGAGCTTAAGACTGGAAGACGCACTATAGGCCTACAAGATGGCTGACAAAACACCAACTGGGATGTCGTCGTATAGGCTAGTGTTTGGGAAGCCATGTCATCTTTTGGTGAAATTATAGTATAAGGCATATTAGGCTATCAGACGATGCAATATGAACTTGGATGATGCAGGAGTGCATAGGAAGTTACAGTTTTAAGAATAGGAAGAGATGAGGAATAAGTCATATCAAAATGCAATGATATATAAGGAGAGGACAAAAACTTTTCATGATAAGATAATTTAGAGGAAAAGATTCTCGGTGGGCTAGAAAGTGTTACTATACCATTCCAAACTCAAAATCTTTCTAGGTAAGCTGCGTTCCCGTTGGGTTGGTCTATTTATTAGGAACATTGGGTTGGTCTGTTTGTTATCACTCATGTCTTTCCTTTTGGTGCAGTTAAGATATGGAGCCTCAAAATTGACAAGACATTCAGAGTGAATGGTCATCGTTTAAAGCTATATTATAAGGGCTTCCAAACCGAGGATTTGGAGGTGTTGATGCTAGAGGGTATGACTGGTGTCACTTGATGCACGATACTGGAGGTCAAGCCAACGACGTTAAGCAAAGGCGGTGCTTAGGAGGCAACCCAAGGGGAGTTAATTTCTGCCTTTCACATTTTTGCATTTGCTATTTTTGTTAACTACTTCATTTCTTGCATTTGATTGTGCATTGAGGACAATGTAAGTTTTAAGTGTAGGGGTGGGGTATATTAGTTTTTATGCATATTTTTTAGCTTAATTGTAACATATGTGACTTATTAGGTAGTTTTCAAAATCAAACGAACAAAATTGAAAATTCTTGTTTTCTATTGCTGTTAAGATTATTTAGTCATTATTAAAGTGTGAATTGATTAGTAAAATCCATAGCAAATTTTAGCATGTACTTTTACTCTTGTGATTTGTTAATGTGCATTATTCTTAGAAGAGCGGTGACAAGTGATAGACAAAAAAACCAGTGAGGTTTTGAGCCATATTAGATTGACACATCTATATTAGTCTTACTGTTTTGTTTGTTATGTGTGACCTTCACGACATTTACATCCTTACTTTGTGTTGATTTTGTATTCAAGACTACATTTTATCACATGCATTTTTATGAAAATGATTAGGCATTCTTTATTGATTACAAGCTACATTAGCCAAATAGCTTACCCAACTATATGAATTTTCCTTTGTTAACCCCCTTTGATCTTTATTATCCTTTTCTTTTATACAAACCACATTAGATGAACCTAACCAAATGCCCTACCAAAGTCTTAAAGCTAGTGGAGCATTTGTTAATTCTTGATGAATGTGATTGTACAAAAACCTAAGCGTGGGGGTATGTATACATGTGGGTTGGTTATATTTGTTAAACTTCAATGTTATGAATCTTATGTTGATGTAGCTTCTATCACTTCTACTTTTGAAGAAAAAGAAGAAAAGAAAAAAGTAATAAAGAGAAAAAAATGTGAGTTTGAATAAAGATAGCAAGGAGGAAATATAATTGATGTGAAAAGTTGGTAAATTAATAGTTTATCCTCCTTAAGTTGTATTGAATAAGTGTTCGAATATATTGCATATAAGGCAGATGTTGTTTTAAATGGAGCACTTTTTATGTTATGTTAATGCTACTTATGGTGTGAGAGCTAAATTGAGTTGTGAAACATAGTTATTGCATTCTTCATGGCTGATGATACCCAGTTTTGAATGAATGTTAACTTGAGTGTTTGATATCTCATTAAGTGTTACTTTTGCTTCACTAGTTTGATGGCTTTTATGCTACATTGCCCAAAATACATCCCACCTTATCCTTACCCACATTACAACCTTAGAAAAGTCATTTGATTCATGATTATCCATGTGACTTTTAGTGGTGGAGAAATGAAATGATATGCCAAGTTATGTATTATTGTGATTATGAATGGTGTTTGAGTGTACCCATGAAAATATCTTGTTTAAACAATCTTTGTCCAAGTCTACCTCTAGATTACTCAGTTTCTAAGGGTGGTGAATATTGATTGATCATGAGTATAAGCTTTGAATTTTGAGTTTTTGCTATAGGTTTTGAGAGTCACTCGTCTTTACTTATGGTTATGTATTCTTAAGAAATATGGAAAATGAATAAAAGTTTTGGTTTGTGATTTTAATTTTAATGATTTGCCCGAGAATGGTCAAAAGCTAAGTATGGGGGAAGTTGATATGTGTTTAAATGTTGATTAATTTGATATACTACACTTAGTGATTAATGCCTTATAAATGCTTAGGATACTCACTTTAGCTCATATTTGATCTTAGGTACATTTCGAAAGTGAAGGAGCTAAAGTGACCTGAAAATATATCCATTCAAGCCATCTTCTCAATTTCCATATTCTATTGATTCATGGAGCATGAAGAAGAAGAGGATTGAAATCAAGAGAAGACAATTAAATGCCAAGAAAGATGACACATTTGTTGGAAACACAAAGAAGAATATTGCATTGTAACTCATGGCTATGCAGTATTTTAATTCCACTAACGTTTAAGGAATAAAGAATACATGTGTGTGACATGAAGATGGGTCGGAAAAATAAAGAAATGTGACATGAAGATGGCTGGAAAGAGGACAAAGCTGAAATGATGTCGATTGTAGTATGAAAAAGTTGGGATAATAAAACAAAAATTGTACAACTACACATTTGGAGGGCTCTCACTCACGGCTTCAAGGATTGCATGGATTGAATGTGTTTCACGTGAGTTACAACTATTATTCCATGCTTAAAGTATAAAAAACAAAGAGATATTTGGGTGTTGGGCTAAGCAAAAGAACGTGAGTGTGTGAGTGTTGCAAAAAGGTGGATGAATAAAAACATGGAAGAACTTAAATGGGAGGTTAAAGTGAAAACACCACACCTGTCCATTTTATCTAACTTTTAATCTAACTGCCTCATGTCTTTAAAAGAGCTACTAAATAGGTAAAAGAAGGGGTAAAGTGTCGACTGTGGGGCTGAAGTGGAGAATAAAAGAAGGGACAGCTGAAACAAGGAAAAAATGAAAGAGAGGGTAGCAGCTAGATCATCTTATCCTATTTGGCTAGGCCATCTCTTCACTGATTGAAAAGCCAGTTTTTATTGTAAAATGAGAGTGAAAAGGCTGCTACATTTTGGAGAATAAAATGAGGAGTGTGGGCGCTAAAATTGTGAGAACCAAAGCTGCCATTTTTATTAGAAAGTGAATAAACGTGAGTGGAGGCTACCTCATTTTAGTTTTAATGGAGCTATTGCAAGAAAACATAAGGTGAGTGGGGCAGGCCAAGGTGAAAACCGAGGGGAGCTTAAGCAAGACATGAGTAGGGGCTAGGAGTGGCTAAAAAAATCAAGGCAAAAATGGAGAAGCTGGTTACCTAGTTTCTCTTCGGTTAAGCCATATTGTGAAGGTTGGGACAGAGTTTTTATGGCAGAAAAGAAAAACAGCAACTAATACATTTTATCCTTTTCAGTTTGCAACAAAATGAGTGACGATTGGACAAGAAAATAGTAGCTGAACCTCCATTGAAGCCATTCATCACCATCTTCTCATCGATTTTCAAAGCAGCAAAGAAGGAGTAACAAAGACAACAACTATTCTTCATCAAATTCTCTCGTTTTTCAACATAAATGGAGGCTACAAGGGTTGATTCTTGGAGCTTGATGAAGAAGATAGAATGCTAACATCTCGACACTGGATAACATCCCAAGCCGATTCAACGGGAATATTGACGCCAAGTCACAGTTAGGCTATTCCATCTTAATTAATGTTGTTAATCTCTTTTTGGATTGTTATATATGTTATTTGTGTTGGTTGAATTGGGTTTTTGTATGAATGATCTTAATATGTTTTTTGGATTGTTCTACTATGAACCTATTGCTATAATGTTGAATGTACATTTGATGTTTGTTAGTAGCATCTAATGATCGTTAATCGTTAGGAACAACATAACTTAGGTTAGATAACCAGAATGTGTGAGGTTACTGCCTATATTGATCATTTTCCAATTCATAATGCAGTTGCTAAATTGAATCTAGAGATCATGTCCTAAGTTATTCGGAAGTTAGGTTTAATTAACGATTGTAACTTGATTAAACACAACCTAAGGAAAAACTGAGATTAGTAGATCGTTCTATTCGTCTCAGATCAATAGTTCGAAAAGAGTTATAAAAACATTAGGACGATGAAATATGCTTGATTGTGTTTAAGCTGAGATTGACCCTAGAGCCGGACCTTACTTATATTTGACAGTTTTCTCATTTTCTATAGCTTGTTTTAATTTGTTTTCGATAGTTTACCTTTACTTTAATTTCTAAATTGCTTAAAATCCAAAAATTCCTCTTATATTTTCCTTGCATCAATTAATTTCGTTACGGAAATTAACCAAACATTCTATGTGGATTCGATCCTAACTCACCATAACTACAAATTTTAGTGTGCAAAATCAGATAAATGTTGCAGTGCACTCGACACGCGCTATAATAACTATTGTAGTTTATTGTTTATGTGATTTTTTTCGGTGCTTGTTGATTGAAGCTTTTTACTCTTTTTTATTTTTATATATAAGGTTAAATTAGTTTAATGGAGTTAAATTTTTTAAATATTTTTAAAATAGGTTGTGATAAGAGACCAAGTAATTAATTAACGACGTAGTTAGGCTAATATGAGCACTTTGGATTAATTTGACGAATTTGTTAAACTTTCCATAGAATTTAAACTTACTTAGGTTAAGAGTGAATAAGGTTTATTACTTGAGGAATTTGATGTATACGAAAATTGCATATATTTTTCGTAGTGTTTTGATATATTTTCCATATAAACTACCCCAATTTAATGATTTTATATCTTTTTTTTAGAGAAATTAAAAAATTTAATTGAAAAAATAAGGTAACAATAGGAACATGGTCTTGTTTTAGGTAAGTATGTAAAATTTACTTGAGAAATGATGTAGTCAAGAATTAGAGGAGTTTACAAGGAAAAATATAAAGAAAAGACTATATATTTTTGATTGATCACAACGTAACATATAGTTATTTGTTATCCCGTGTTCCTCTCAAAAACTCAAGACTCAAGGACTTAACCTGATACGTAGACTAAAGGAAGGTTTTATGGCAAAGAGGAAAAGTTAATAGCAGATATACATTATTTTTCAACCTATGTACCTCTTAGAAAATATTTACGCAACTTTGACACTTCTTAAAGTGGTCATGACTTTCTCATTCAGACTCTGATTTAGACAGTTTAAGAGGTTATGCAAAGCCTAAAAAGACATATAAAACTTTATTTTATTTTTTTGAGAAATAGAAATATACACAATTTGAGGCACATTATTTTTTTTGGGTGATTATTTGAGGCACATTATTTCTTAGGACTATTTATGCAAAAACATATTTTTGGAATTCTTTTGAATTTCTTTTATTCTACATTCAAAAACACCTTATTACAGTAGAGCCCTAGAACTAATCTAAAGATTATTTTCAATAAAGAAATACTGAAAGTCATTCTAATGAAGTGAATCACCATAGAGAATATATATCTTCATTAGGGGTACCTTAGAATGGGTTCTTCTTTCCTTTCAACCATTGTTTTCATTATTTCAATTGTAGGCTAATTATTTATATATCAGGATATATGTCTTAATCTTAGTATTGATCATATACAAGACATAGCTTAAATCTTATTAGAATCTATATATAGATGTAAATAAAAAAAAAACTTATGTATAGATTAACCTGGGCACAAATTAATATTAAGGATTGACTGTGGATTTTGATCCTTCTAGCATTAAGGTAACCATTTTTTAGGTTTCAAAGAACTTAGTGCACTCTGATAGTAATTAATTAGATAGATATGTTAGTAAATCAATATAGGGATAGGCGGTTTTGTACATCAATAAGTGACAGATAATTATGCCAAAAGATATATGTTGTCGATCCAAATAATAGAATTCCTATATATAATTGAATCAAGGGAGCAAGATGAAGTAAAGGAGAACTTTAATCTCTATTTATTCATATTGATTATCTCTATTAATTTTAGTTTATTTTTAATTCAATTAATCAAAATCTAATTATTTGTTGATTAGAAAATAGTAGGAAAATCAAACTCAATAATTGAATCCATTCCTCATTGGATCAATCCCCATGACCACTTTCTAGCGTATAACGATATGTTTATTTTTAGTCTTGTATTATAATAGTAGCTAGGGTTATATATAAAATTCTTATTAATGATACATTTCAGTAACACCAAGATAAAGAATTAGAACATTCCTTATACCTTTATTTTTAGTCTCATCTTCTACCACTTCAATATCCCATCTACCGAATTTGAGCTTGATTTTGACTATTTTTAATTTGCTACTCTTAATCATATAGGTTACCAACTTATTGATAGACAAATGAATAGACCTCATTATAGACAATAAATTCAATAGCAACCCTTTTTACCTTCACGTGAGGATCCTACACTTGGAACTAGTGATGATGTTGTTGAGTCACCTATAGATGACGAGGCAACAACATCAAGGCCATATTATGGATCTACATCTTCTCACTTTGTTACGCTTAAGTCTTAAATTACGTATACTTTACTTTTAAGTCAAACTTGACTCCTTTAAAGATAAACATTAATTCACTCTTGCCTTCCTTCTATAGATAGTTGATCTCTTTTCAACTTAATGCAAAAATATCTTTGATCATCAAAAGGAATTAACGTTTTAATTTCAAAGAAAACTAATTTGATGATTAAAACTTCCGACGGGATATCTTTTGAAATTTTTTAGTCAAATTCTTATCAAAAGGATGAATTTAATAATTTGACAAACTTCCAAATCATTTGAAAATGTACTTTTAAGTACATGTTGACCAACATGGGATTAATTTAGGGGGTGTTTGTTTCCGTTTTTATTTTTAGTTTTCTGTTTTTGTTTTCAAATTCGGTAAAAAATCTTGTTTG
>JANZLH020000065.1:3539813-3550633 GCA_026770325.2 Erythroxylum fimbriatum
CATTAATTAAAATACAATTCATTTTGTAATTAATTAATTACAATATTTTTTGTAAACCAACCACTATCAATGGCAATGGTAATCATTCCTTCATTTTAACCAACCATCATAATAATAATGATTATATCCATTCCCATTCTTAATTATATTCATTCCCATTATCATTCCCATTACCTTATGTGAACTAAGCGCCCCCTTATAAAAGTTTTAAATATCAAATGAACGTGTAAGGAAAATGACAGTGCTGAAAAAAGAGATAATAATAAAACTTATCAAATGATTATGCTATAGAATAGCCATTACTAAAAGTAAAATTTGGTAAGACCCTAGCGCGATCAATAATACCTTATGTTCTCTAAGGTTAACAAAATTAGTTCTTGAACTCATGCTCTCAAAGTTTAAAACTTAGAACTCGCAAAAATATCACTGCCAAATAAAAAACAATATTATCAAGCTTAAAAGAAGTCTCTATCTGTATGAAAAGAATGACTGAAAAAACTAATATACAGAACTAAATCAAACGTTAGAGAAAAATCTGTGGGTGAGGCCAAATATGGAAACTTTTGAAACAATTGAGAAGAAATAAAAATGTGCGAAGACTCAGTCAAAGAATAACTCTCTGATGGAAAAATAAATAAATTAGGCTAAAAAGTATAAGAAATAACTCAACCAACCTAAACTAAACCAACGAGTAGGTGGCGCCCGTGCAGAGTTGACACAAGTCTAACCTCTTACCAAAGTACTGGGGACAAGCTACTTAAGCATTAGCAAACAGTTTCCTCAATATAAAGACTAAAAAAAGTTTATACTTGCTAATGTGAGACAATAACATAACAAAAAGGGTGATGATTTCTTTGACTAAACAATTAAAGGAGGGGGCTTAAACAACCATTTATCTAACAATCTCCCACTAAAGGGTTCGTTAACTTTGAATTTTATGAGCAAAGGAACAGTTATATACTTAAGCATCAATACCTTTCGATTGAATTGAAAAATAGTGACATGAGACAACAAGTTAGTTAATAAAGTGAATTTCTCTTTAATTTCACAAACTTAGGATGAGACTCTCATAACCCATATTATACCTTTAATTTTAGCAAATTTTGTGATAAAAAAATAAATCACAACAAGCGCATATTATGACCATGTGCATACCATAAGTACTTATGAGTGCTCTAAAAAGACAGCACATGTCTTTTATAAAGGGCGGCCCAACCTTCATACTCAAGTAGGTGGTTTCTTCAAGTATATCACCCTCTAGACTGCCATTAAGGGTTATGACACCATTAAGAATTAATATGGATCAACCTCCATAAAATCGTATCCATTAAGTCTATCACATTAAGACCTCCACAATGGTGGATCTTATAAAAATCAAGCGGTGAATTCATCAAGTTCGTTTGTCTAGGATCACCCATATAACAAAGTTATGGATTCATTAAGAGCTTAAGGATCAAGCTCACATCAAGCATAACTACATATTATAAGGATGGGAATGTTGTGCATATTGAGGACTCATATGGCTTTGTTTGACCATAATATAACATCCACCATATTTCCTTAATCCATAGGCTTAAGCCCTATCCCCCTTGACGATTTAAGAACTACTTTCCTTGTTAATCTTTTAGTAAGAGGGTCTGCCAAGTTCCTTTTGGATCTCATATATTATAAGGAAATTACTCCATTTTTATGAGTCGTTAGACTACACTTTTTCTAATGCGGATGTGTCTTATCTTACCGTTGTGCACACTATTTTTTGCTATCCCAATGATTACTTGTGAATCACAATGTAAAGAAGCTGGTCCATTTGATTCCCTCATAATGACATATCTGCTAGCAATTTCTTCAACCATTCAGCTTCTTAACCTACCAAATCAAGAGCAATGAATTTAGATTCCATAGTGGAGTGTTATACACATGATAGATAACCATGGGCATGTGAAAGACAAGAAGAGAAGCATACATGGTGTGATCTGTCTCAAGGAACCTCAAGGAAGCCTAGGGCATGACTTGCACAGATATGAGCTTTCAAGAGGAGGCTTAGGAGCTGAAATTGGATCAGATTTGAAGTTTGAATGTGCAAGGAAAGGGGCTGAAAAAAATTCCCATATCAAAGGCCCAACATTCAAGTCTAATGTTCTTAAAGATCCATTACAAGATGTTGGAGGCCCAATGACAAGAGCTAGGGCCAAAGCCATGAAGCAAGCATATAGAAAAAGCCAATTTTTGTGTGAAACACGAGTTGTAAAAATTGAAAAGATAGAAACAAAAGACAAAGATAAAATGGGAGGTTAGAAATATGTTGGACGATGAAAATAACCCTAAGAGAACCTGTCTCTTAGAACCCTAATAAGAATGTCTTGTTTCGAATAAGGATACTATAGAAAGCAAGTTGAGTGGTAAAAGGCAAGAGTGTTTGCATTATAGAAAAAGTTAATTTTTGTGTGAAATGCACATTCAAACTTCAAATTTGATCCAATTTCAGCTCCTAAGCCTCCTCTTGAAAGCTCATATCTTTGCAAGTCATGCCCTAGTCTTCCTTGAGGTAGATCACACCATGTATGCTTCTCTTCTTGTCTTTCACATGCCCATGGTTCTCTATCAACACATTTGTTTCACAATTTTCTATGATATAGCACCTTCACCTAAGGTAAAGACATAACCACTAGTAAAGCTAACTTCAATGTTGTCAAACACACAATTTGCATCATAAAATATTTCCAACACAACAAGAAGTTTATTAAAATGCAAACACCAGTACATAGTTCCTTTAAGATATTTTAACAAGAGATAAGGTGCATTACAATAAGGTGCATTACAACTTAATTCATGAGGAACACAACACTTTTTATAATTTTAGCATACTTGGCTTGTGAAATACTAGAGCCTTTTTTTTTTCTTTTTGAGAGATATACTAGAATCATAGGGAGTTCTCATAGTCACAATATTAAAGCAACTAAACTTTTTAAACATTTTCTCAATATAATGGTATTGACATAAAGAGAAGTCATTTTAAGGTTCTTCTTCTTTAATGCGAATAATCACATCAGCTTCCCCTAATTCTTTCATATCAAATTGAGAAGATAAAAGTATTTTGATCTTATTGATCACATCCACATTAGTACCAAAAATGAGCATATCATCAATATAAAAAGTATATAGTCCACAATTTGATCCAATCATTTTTTAATATACACCGGAATCAGATGCATTCATAACATAGCCATTGCTTACCAAGGTTCGATCAAACTTCTCGTACCATTGTTTATAAGCTTGTTTAAGACCCTAGAGGGACTTTCTAAGCTTACACACATTATGATCCTCATGTTGTTCCATATATATTTCTTCCTCTAAGTCACCATTAATAAATGTAGTTTTCACATCCATTTGATGTACTACTAGGACAAAAATGGCAGTAAGGGAAACTAGAGTTATAATAATAACAATTTTGGTCACAGGAGAGTAAGCCTTAGAATATTCGATGCCTTTTGTTTGATTATAACCTATAACCACCAATATGGCATTAATTTTTTTCTATAGTTCCATCATGCCTCATTTTCTTTCTAAAGATTCATTTGCATCTAATTGGCTTAAGAATCTTAAGCAAATCAACTAAGTTCCAAGTATAGTTTGCCATTATTGACTCAAACTCAATTTTAATGGAATCTTTCTAAAAGCTAGTATCTATATAAGTCACTGCCTCTTCATATGTCTCAGGATCTTCCTCAATTAAAAAGGCTGAAATGATATTCTCATTTATTCCATCAAGATCATAATTTTTAACTAAGAAGGCAGTAGCAAAATCTTGTCCAAAACTTCTTTCAAATCTTCTCCTCTCGCTCTTCCTAGGTTCATTATATATTCATTTGAAGCAAAACTAGAAGTAGGTAAAGACAAAGGCACATAAACAACATTAAAAGGACCAACAACATTACTAACATCATTTTTCTTTAATGGAAAGACATGTTAAAAAATTTCAGCATCTTTATATTAACAAGTAGAATTATCACTCAAAGCAATAATTCTATATGCGTCAATGTTTTGAGCATAACTAATAAACACACAATCAAAGGTCTTAGGTTCAATATTTATCTTTCTAAAGTCTAGTAAGCCAACTTTGGCTAGACACCCACATTTTCAAATATTAAGGTTATGAGCAATTCCTTTCCACAGCTCATAGGGGGTTTTGTCTAACTTTTTATAAGCAATTTTATTAAGAAAATTAACACATAGAAATTACCGCTTCCTTTTATATATTGTCAAACGTGTTAGAACCTATCAACATAGCATTTATCATTTCCTTAAGTGTTTAAATTTCCCTCCCACCTTCGTCATTTTGTTGGGATATATAAGGGGCACCTTATTTATATATCATACCATTATTTTTGATAAAAATCCCTTCAAAATTAGTGTTAGATTCTTCACCCCTATCAAATGTAAGTTTCTTAATTTTCCTATCTAATTGGTTTTTCTACTTTTGCTTTGTAATTTAAGAACATCTCTTTGGCCTCATCTTTAGATCTTAAGAGATAAACTTTTGCTTATCTCGAATAATCATCAATAACTCATTTACTAACAAAGTTATTAAAATTATCCACATCTCTATGAATCAACTTAAGAAAATCAATGCATCTAGTTGTTATAGGTTTAAGTGGTTTTGTAACAATCTTTGCTTCTATACACACAGAGTGCTAAGAAAAGAAATCATCAATAAAATTTATCAAATGCATGTTTTTAAGTCTCCTAATAATAGCAACATTAACATGTCCTAGCCTATATGCCATAAATTAGTAGATTTAACGATACAAGTAGAAGTAGTCAAAGGGCTAGCATTACAAGTAAGAGAAATAGTATTCAATAAAAATAATCCATCAACTAAGTATCTATTTCCCACAAAGTCCACATTTTTTGTAATTACAAACTTATCATCTTTAAGAACAATTTTTAGATTAGTCTTATTAAGCAAGCAAACAGAAACTAAGTTCTTACACAAAAAGGGGACATTTAATACATCGTTCAAAGCTAAAGTTTTTCTAGAAGTAATTTAAAGGAAAATCTTCCCTTTACCAAGCACTCACAATGGTTTTGGAGTTTTCCATGAAGACACATTCTCCATTTACAACACCCTCAAACTGGTAGAACAACTCCTTATTAGTGCAGTGATTTTTTAAAACACTGGTATCTAGTATCCATGTTGTTCTTTATTTGGCACTAGGTTAGCCTCCATGATAATAGCGACTATAATTTCAACCTTTTTAGCAAGATTAGCTTAGGACACAAATTGAGTAGCAAACTTTCAATCTTAGTTTTGCAGGCGATTACGACGGTGGAATTGATACGCCTTATAGCTTGGTTTGACACAAACATAGTAGGTTATCTTCCTCTTTTGAATTCCTCTACTACCCTTCTTGAATTGGTTTTCCATTTTTTTGATGCCCATTCTTTTGATTTTTCTTGCCCTTGCCTTTTAACCTATCCGTAGAAGTACCAACAAAAGACTAACTAAGTTAACTTTAATAGAAATAGGAGAAACAAAATTCTCCATCATTGGTTTGTCACACATCTTCACCAAGTTTTCGTATTCTCATACTTGCTATGTCACTAGTTTATCATCCACCATATAAAATTGCATCCATTTCCCACCACATTTTTTTTCTTTCCAGCATCATCTGCCCTATACTTCTTCTCTATGGTGTCCTAGATGACCTCGATAGATTTTCAATTCATAAAGAGATCAAATAGAGAGTTGGTCATGTGGTTTAGCAGATATCCTCTAATTATTTTATTGTCTTTTTTATGCTTCATCCAAGCTTTTTCTTCGGTGGAAGAGGTAGGAGTTTCAGAGTTTATGGCTTTAATAGACAGAAGATCAGTGAATAACACATAATCTACGTCTAGTTGTTCAAATAAAATAAGCAATTTTTGGGACTAACATTTATAATTGGTTCCATCCAAGGTCGAGTTTGGAGAAGTTAGGTAAGACTTTGTTCAATGATATGGCTATTGTAGATGACTTTGTTCAATGATATGGCTATTGTAGAATTCTACTGTGAAGTTTTGCATTCAAATTGCAAAGAAAATAAAGGTATAGTAGATAAAAGAGGTAATAATAAAACTTATCAAATGGTTTTACTATGATATAGCCACTGTCTTAAAAGCAAAATTTAACATGATTGATGATGTCATCTGCTCTACAGGGTTAACACAACTAGTTCTCAAACTCATGCACTCAAAGGCAAAAGCTTGGAACTCGCAAAAGTGCCATCACCCAAAAAGACAATATTATCAGGTTTAACAAAAGTCTATATCTATAAAATCAAATATACAAAACCAAATTAAATGTTAGAGAATAATCTATGGGTGAGGCCAAATATCATAAAGACAAATTTGGAAAGATTTGATAAGAAATAGAATTGTGCAAAGACATAACTAAAGAATAACCCTTTACTGGAACAATAAACAAAATTTGGCTCAACTAGAATTAATAATCTTCACCAGCACTTGTACTATGCCTAGTTCAGACTTGACTAGGTGGGCAGACAACGAAGTTAGCCCAGGTCCACCCTTTTACCTAATTATCAAGGGACAAGCTACTTAAACCTTGACAAACACTTCTCTTAATATAGAGACTAAAAAATAGTTTATACTCACTAATGTGGGAAAAAAAATACAACACATATGTTAACAAATGTTAAAACCTTAAGAAATATCTTAGTTTTTATTTTTTATAAGAGAGATGAAAGTAATATATTTATGGTATTTGGATAGATCTAAGCATGTAAGAGCCAATAAAAAATAGGCACCAAAGAAGGTGACAAGAGCTTAACAAAGATGGTGAAGATGATGTTGAATTGCTTCAGCGATGGTGAAACAATAGTAAGAATTAAAAAAAATGAAAGGTCTTTGAATGAAAACAAAAAATGGGAATGAATGGTTAACAATGGCTATTAGTGGAGTGACATCACCTTTAGATGTCAAGAATCAATCGAGTGAAGAGAGGAAATGTGCTCGATTGGAGCTAACTAAAAGATGATATTAGGGTGCGATCACGAAGTGAGTCTCCTTAATTTGGTTTTCCGTAAGCAATATTTTTACAAACCTAAAGAAAAAAATCCTAGCTTGAAAATATGCAGCTTAGAGTTCGTTTATGGATATAACGGTGATTGCTTCACTCTTATTATCCAATTTTGATTCATGACATTTTATTGTCTAAGGAAGATCATTTCGACTTTTCTTATTCCCCAAATCCCTTACTTTCTCTTCGGTTTTACTTTCTAATTCTTAATCAATTTGCAATTTGCTCCTTATTCATTTTTTTTCATTATTTCAACCCAAAATTTTCCTTATCCCCAAATTTGAACAAAACATAAACAATGCCTAGGAAATTAAGCCATTTTAAAGAAAAACTAATTAAAATGAAAATTAATTCAGAACAATTTTAACAAAAAACCAGGTAATTTTATAAGTGATTAATAAAAATCTAACTACTTTTAAATGTAAATTTTTTATTAATATTTTACAAACAAAAATTTCAAAAAAATATAATAAGATAAGATAAAATCAACCAAAATAACTGCCCCTCCTACATATTCTATTTTAAAAAAATATGTAAACCATATGTATTCATATTTTGTAACAATAGATACATAAACACATTTGGCCTTAATTTTGTCCACCACATGCAAAATAAATGAACTAGAAATAAATTATTCAAAAATTTAAATGAATTTGATGATTAAAAGACAAAATTTAAAGGTCATAGTGATATCCATATTCTAGACTTGAAATTAGAAGAATAATATTGCTAGGATATATAATTAAGATGGAAGCTTTAGAGAGGTATGTAGGCATTTAAAGTTAACTTTGAAGTCATATAGAGACATCTGGAGTTTAATTGAAAAAAATTAGACGGTGTCTAGGCATTTACCCTTGAACTTATATATGAAGTTTGGATAAGACATGCATAGATGTTTTCAAGTATTTAGAGATCTAAAGGACTTAACTACAAACTAAGAGATGAAATTTAGATAAGAGACTCAAGGGAGTTTTTAGGTATTTATCTACAAATCATAGAGTGGTCTTCAAAGCTTTTTATAACTAAACATTTGGATAAGAGGATTTTGACTCGGAAAATAAATTATGCATTTAAAACTAAATTAGAAAACCTAAAGGGGTTTTGATTGAGTAAGAAAAGAAACCTGATTCACAACACTTGGCCAATCTCTTTGCAAGCATGAGCAGTTAAATAATCAATTAAAATAATCAACTATCCTAATACTAGAAGCATTATACAAGTCCATTCTTAACACCTAATTGAATCTTTAATATTGTGCCTAGGTCAATCTACAATTATGTAATTTTATACATTTGCATACAAATTCATATATGATTTAGAATTTAACTTGTGTTTAACTAGCACTAAGATCAACAATGATAATATATAAATATAGAGCTCTTTTATAAAAATATTGAAATAATTAATATAAAATAAATATATATTCCCCTCTATCTAAACATAAGAGCACTTAGTCATAAATCATCCTAAAAAACAAATAGTATAAATAAAAGAGTTAAAGAAATTGTGGAAAGTATTTTTTCCAATGAAGATCTCATTCTCTTGATGTACTTGGCTTTGTTAGTATGATTCTTGGTTCAGTCGGATTCTGCTGGGGCTGAACGTTACTGCACGGATCCATAATTATGACAGATCTTGCTGTTGAATACCTGCAAAAAAAAAGGAAGGCACGCCAGGGGTTGACTGTCGGATGGCCCCTCCGACGCTCAAGTTAGTCTTTTTGAGAGGGTTTAGGTTGCTAAGAACAGAGAAGATTAGGGTTGTAACCTCGTACCTGTATCATGGCAAAATAGTATCTTATATATGGAATAGATACTAGGTTTAGGTATTTACGTAAGTCTTTACGTTTGCATAGGAGACTAACACCTGCGAATGGGCCTTGGACATGTCGACCTGGGCTTGGGCCTAGCACAGCTAACCCAACCATAAGCCCCCTACTCCTCGAGTCTGATCCAAGAGAAGGGTCGAAGGAGTATATAAGGATCGTATAACAGGTCTTCATGGCAGCTCGTGCTAGGCCCGGTCGATCGATCCATCGTGGTGCGATCGTCCTATCAGGGGTAGTGGCACTGCAGACCAATCGAAGGTAATAGTAGAACCAACCGATCGGCTATAGCGATATGGCAGGTCGACAGGGTGTAGTGATGAGGTTGATCAGGCGAGTGTAGTGGCATGACTGATCGATTGGGAGGCAAGGCTTAAATGAAGCGTTAAATGTAATCATTACTGACGGTTCGTATCTTCTGGGCGCCGTTCAAAATTTGGAATGATGCGTCCTTTTAACTGCCGCGCAGTTGTCACGCGCTGTCACGCGTGTCCCTTCGTTTGTCACGCCGTTTCGGGCCTTTAATGACCTTGACTTACCGCTGCTCAGATTTTTCGCGTGTTCGACGTCGGTTGGTATTCCTGTTCGGTTGATGCTATAAATTCTGGGATTGACGGTCTTTCTTCGCTCTGCGTAGTTTTTCCAGCTTCCATTCTGTTTTTTCATCTCTTTGTCCATAGTCACCGGAGTGTACCTTCCACTATCGTCCCAATTCCAGACTTCAATCACTAACTAGATACGTCATTTTTTCTCTCTCCATCCGGAAATGCCTTGCTACTGGTTGGGCCGTTGGAGATAGCGGCGGAAATGGTTGAGGTGCTTGCAAACGTGAAGGACAAGTTGAGGGCTGAGAATGGGTTGGTGGAGTTGCGAAGTTCTATCAAGGGGGAGAGAATTGACGTAGTTAAGCAGTGGAAGGAGCGACACCTAAACGAGGAGCGCTTAGAATTCGCTTGAGATTTGTCTCTTTCCTTCTTGGGGGATTGCCGCGGTGTTTGCGTTTTCGACGGGTCGGATGGTTCGTCATTTGAGGATTATGCCGAGCCGTCGTTTTCATTCGAGCTCGGCCTTTCTCTGGAAGAAAAGAGGGAGATAGTCGGGAGAGAACGAGAGATAGTTCCGGATGAGGACTTGCCACGGCAAAAATTGTGGGCTTATAAAGAATTTGGCTATCACAGGACTTGTCAGCACAAATATATCAGAACCTATAATGGACAGATTATTTGACCTTGGCATGGGGAAGTTCATTGATGATGCTCGAAGTAGATTGGGTAGGAAGGATGATATTTCTAAATAGAAAAGTTCATCTGGTCGAGCTTGTGACCAGGATAAACTTATTGGAAATAAAAATTTTTATTTTTATCTTTCATTGTCTTTTTAATCTTGCAGGATGAAGTTTTGAACTATCTTTGGCCCTGTATGAGAGATTGCCCTTTCGAATAGCGTGTAGCGAACTAGCGCGTTCAGTACGAGTCGATCGATCGTTAGGTTTGGAGGAACTCGATCGAACCAGGTTGTTTTCTCGGTATCGCCTGGTTCCGAGGATCTTGTCTTGTGAACTAGGCCGAACGATGTTGAGGCCGAACGGTGCCAAGATTTTATGACTTGGCCGCGCCTGGTTCCAAGATCTTGTTTGAAAACCTGGCCAAGCGATGTTGAGGCCGAGCGGTGCCAAGATTTTGTGACTTGGCAACGCCTGGTTCCAAGATCTTATTTGGAACCCTGGCCGAGCGATGTTGAGGGCGAGCGATGCCAAGGATCTTGTCTTAGCATCCTGGCCGAGCTATGTCGAGGGCGAGAGATGCCAAGGATCTTGTCTTGGTATCCTGGCTGAGCTGTGTCAAGGGTGAGCGATGCCAAGGATCTGGTTTTGGCATCCCGGCCGAGCTGTGTCGAGGGCGAGCGATGCCAAGGATCTTG
>JANZLH020000065.1:3588193-3599080 GCA_026770325.2 Erythroxylum fimbriatum
CCTCCGACGCTCAAGTCAGTGTTTCTGAGAGAGTCTAGGTTTTGGAGAACGGAGAGACAACTAGGTTATGAGTTCGTACCTCTATTATGATGAGATAATGAATTTATATAGTAAATACATGTAGGAATTAGGTCATCTTGGAGGAATGGGCCGTGGATGCATAAATTAAACATCTTGAGCTTGGGCCTAGCACAGCCGACCCGACCAATTTTAAACCTTATTCTTCTCCTAAATCTTTAGTATACGCCTTAAAGTAGGAAACAAATGAAAGCTATGTTGGACTTTGTTAAAAGAGCATCAAGGGTGGTTATCTTACTTTAATGTTGGAGATGGAATGCCCATTAAATGACTAAATGAAAACCCAGTAAAGCTACAGTTAAAAAGCTAAAGATGAAGGTACGAAATCGTAATATACACATTAACTTGAAACTTTCAAAATTGTTCTACATATGGTTATGTCATGACTTCTTATCTTTTAAAAATTAATATATGGATTATCTAGAATAGGTTTAGAGTTTTTAGAATCTAAAAAGGAGATAATATAATTATATCACTCTTTTAAGAAGTAACTAATATTATAAAAAATAATGATAAATTAAAGGTTGAAGATTTGCTTCAAATCTCTTGATATCATTAGTAGTTTCGATATAATAGAAGCTTTTATTTCCTCCCGTGATCAAATTTTGATCTGCCTATAAAAATTAAAAATTTTGAAACTGTTCAACATATGACTATATTATGACTTCTTATTTTCTTGAAAATTTTGTATATGGATTATATTTAAATTCTTTAGAATCTATAATTAAGATAATTATATCCCTCTTTTAAGAAATCATTAATATTATAGCAAATAATAATAAATTAAAGGATGGAGATTTGCTTTGGATCTCTTTAATTTTTTTTATTAGTAGCTTGAATATAATAAAAGCTTTTATTTCCTCTCGTGATCAAATTTTTTGATCTACCTTTAAAAAATGTTTCTTTTTTTTTTAATCTTAATGTGATAATAAGGATTATCACACCCTATCATAATAGACATTTTTTTTAATCAGATTTTTTTCTTTATTCCTTTACTTTTCTTTAGTAATATAGCGATATTAATTTATCTTCTAAAAAGGAATTTCAATTTTATACCAATTTTTAGAGAGATCAAAAAAATTTGATCACAAGAGGGAATAAAAACTTTTATTATATCCAAGCTATTAATAATATCATAAATTAAAGAGATTCAAAGTAAATTTTCATCATATATATAATTTATCATTATTTGCTATAATATTAGTCATTTATAGATTCTAAAGAATATAAATCTATTTTAGATATAAATCCTTTCAAAAAATAAGAAGTCATGATATAACCATATGCAAAATAGTTTTAAGATTTTGAAATGAAAGGGTCCATTATGCTTTTGTACCTTTACCTTTACCTTTTTAACTGTAGCTTTAATAGGTTTTCGTCGAGTCTGTTAATGAGCATTTCAACTCCAATCTTAGAGCAAGGTAACCACCCGTTGACACTCCTTCAACAAAGTCCAGTGTAACCGTAATTTGTTTCCTCCTTTAAGATTTAGGAGAAGACTGAGGTTTAAGCTGGAAATTGTGAATTGTATCTACAGGAAGGAAAATTTTTTATTTTATAGAGATTAGATACATAGCAAAAGCTATTGTCCCAGAGATTTTATTTATACGAGTAGGCTTAAAATTCTAAATTTTAACTTAACAAAAAAAATTACATCATACCAAATTTTCATAAAGTATTTTTTGCTAGTGAATTTTCTTTTATCTAAGTGGTTAGTTAGAAAGATTTTCACATTATTTTCTTATCTTTTTAAGATTCTTCTTTATTGATTTGAGTAGAATATATCTTTTACTCAGAAGTCAGAATCATCACCGTGTGTAGTAGACTGTAGATACTCTTGATTTATGTTTCCTTTAAAGGTTATCCAGCTACTTGTCCAAGAAGGACATAAAATTGTCCGTGTGCTTTCAGAGATGACATAACCTTTTTTGTGCCTAAACAGTAAACACTGTATCTTATCTTTCCTTTTTTAATTATGTTTTTCTTCATTTTTATAAAATTTTTAGCAGTCAATGGTATCTTCTTGGCTAGAGTTATCATTAAAGAAGAGAAATCATTTCTTAAATTTGAATCCACACCAAAAATAATAGTTCTCATGTTATTTCCTCTTTCGTAATGGATATCATTTTCAGTTAATTTGGAAAATTATTTTCTTAAGTTAGTATCTACAGCAATGACACAATGTTCTACCTTTTCCAAAGTAATAAAATGATAGGCATCATATTGTTCATCTTTATGACAACTTGTACCAACAGATAATCTTTATTACCAAGTTATCTTTATCATTCATTTTCAGGTTATTTAGATAACAATCCTTAACTCCTGCTTGAATCGATATGAGAAGTAATAATATCTCTGGAAACTCTAGATTGATCAAGTATATATCATTTATTATTCTAAAATCATACTAATCTCTAATAGCTTGAGGATGAGCTCCTTGTAAAAAATTCAATTTAGGATATATCCTAGAAAAATCAATATAGCATATATCACAATTTTGTAGAGTGTATAAGTCTCTCGTTATCTCATAATGTGCATGAACAACAAGATGACTTCTTGGAAGATTATCAATCATGATATTTATCTATACTGTCAATTTGCAGGTAGTGTCAAGCTTTAGAGAAATATTATCAAGAGTAAATTTGTTTGGTTTAATCTACTAACTAGTAGATATTCTTTTATGGGGGAAAGGGTCTTGTAGATGATGAATCTTCAATGATCTTTGTCTTGTTTACAAGGCTATAAAGTTTTTGCTCTGGATAATTGTAATAGTATATCTTGGCTTGCCATACATGGAAAAATGAAAGAAGTATTTTTGAAACCTTTTAAGGTATTGAGTTGAAGCTAGCAATATCTCATAAATCTTTGATTTAGGCTCGGCAATTATCAATATCTTCAGACATTTGTTTCAATAAGTCAAATATATGTTCTTTAAGGTTGACCATCTCTAGTTAAAAAATCTACAAGAATATTATTATTAAATTTGATAATCTCAATATTAAGGTATATTTTGCTAATAATGTTTGTCATTTAATATATCTTGTATATTCAGGTTTAGAGGGTGAATTGTTTTGGATAAAAGCTATTACCAATTCTTATTAAAAACTCTTTTAGGCAATAAAAATAATAAAAACTTTTAACAACTTTTTACTATCACCAATAATTCATTTTCATTTATGTGATATCTTTGTTGAGTGCTTGTATACCTGCATTGAAACTCATTAATCTTAATATTATAATCATCATATTCAATTTTTTGAATACTTACTCCATTTATGATCAAAAGCATCAGTTTCAAGAATTAAATAATCATCATTAGATGGTAAAGAAAGTTTTGGCAATGTAGTACATAAAATCTTAATTTTATTTACCTGTTTAATCAAATAGGTAAAATTTCAAATCTTTGATCTTTATTTAGAAGAATTTGAAAATATTTTCTTATCTCAGCTAAATTTTGAATAAAATCTGAAGCATAATTTAATACTCTTAGAAAACTTTGAACTTGATTTTTATCTATTAACTTATCATGGAATTGTGAGATTTTTTTGGAGAATATTTATGGGGCATTTTTTAAACCAAAAGGCATCATAACCATTCATAATGATGTTGTAGTGTAGAGTAGAGAAAGTAGTATATGGAATACTATCTTTGTTCATTTTTATCTACCAAAATCCACTCATACAATCAAATTTAGAAAACAATTGCTTTCCTCTTATTAAGTTTATTAATATTTCTTTGTAGGATGAGAAATGTTCATCAAATACTGTTTTATCATTTAATTTTTTTTATAATTTACGACCATTCTAGCTTTATTTCAAATTATTTTTGCACGATTTATAACCATAAAAGTGGGGGAAGAATGAGGATATTTATCAGACCTAATTATCTTTAAATTTTCTAGTTCAAGAAGTTTTTTTCTAAAGTCCTCTTGTTCTTATAAATTATATCTTATAACAGTAACTCTAATAATTTTTTGTTTATGTATCATTTCTAAATTTGCTTTTTCACTATTTTCATTATAAAATTGTAATAGATTATCATAGTAGTTTTTCCTTTTCTTTTGTTTTACTAATTCTAATCTATATTTGATGGTTTTAATCTGTTGATGCTACTTCTTTATAATGTTTTCTATTTTTAGAAATGGTTTTCCTTTTGGAAGGATCGAATTTTCTTCATGCCCTACACCACGCTGACTTATGCGACTTTTAAATGTGATCGGTGTATTTCTAGCATAAGTCATCTTAAGATAGATAGCAAACAAAAGTTAATATCAAAGATTGCCTCTCAAAATTTCCAGGCAGGGTTCTTTTCTATTACGAATTTGATCATCTAATATTGTTAATTTTATAAGACTATCATAGCCCACTTTAAATTGTAACAACATAATGAACATTTTTACCTTATTCCTTTACTTTTCTTTAGTAATATAGTGTCATCACACCATTCACTTAATTTATCTTTTAAAAAGGAAATTCTTTTTCCTAAGGTATCTACAAGATTAGGATTGTAGGTTGCCTCTAATTTACTACCCCAGGGATCGAAGTCTCTAAATAAAACATCTTTAAATAAATTTGTGTCTTATCAACCTGATTATGAATATGGTCATAATAATTTAGGAAAATAAAAATACATCTATTGATTTTAAGCATATCATATAATTTTAATCTTTGTAATGTCATAACATATTTTCCTATAGCAGTTGTATCTTTTAAAATATTTCCTTTTCCAACAAATTCTATTCTAAAAGTTTTAGCTGCTCTAGTTACTAGATTTGTTATATTATTATCTGAGTTAAATATAGTTTTTTTTTTGTTTTCATCTAAAATTTTCCAGAATTGGAGAGGGTTATTGACTAAAGTTTTTTTAATTGTTTAGTAGTTTCATAATCCATTTTATTAAATAACAACAACTACTCAGAGAGTTGTTTCCTATTTATCGATAGCTTCTTCTATATTTTGGATGAAATATATATCTAAATATATTCCAAAAGGATTTGGAGCTTTTGTTCTCATTTTATCCATTGGTGTGAAGCCATCTTTATCATTGGTTATCATATGAGTTCCAGCATCTCCTCAATTAGGTCTATTAAAACTTTGTGAAGGATATCTAGGAGGTGGATTTCTAGTAGTACTAGGTATATCATAAATATTGGGATTTTAGTGAATTTTTTGTTTAATTAAATCCGGTTTTATATGCGCTAAAGTTTCCAATTTTAAATTTTCTATCTATTCATTTAATTCTGCAATTTTTGAATTAGAAGCTTGTATAAAATTATCCATTTTGTCTACAATTTGGAGGTATTTTCATCGTTAAAATTAGCTCAAGTATTTGTTTTTCCATAAGATTTTTATTTGGTTTATTCTCTATATTAGATTTATTTATTTTTCCATCATATCTTGTGTATTAGTGATTTGTTTTTAAAGTTTTTCTATATGGAAAAGAATGTTATTTCCATAATATTCTATTTTTTGAATTTATACCAAATCAATATCTATTTTTAATCCTTCAGGATTTAATTTTCAATACTTACCTTTTGCCAATTAAATAATAATTTCTATATTGTTTAGTAATTTTTAGATGAGCTTCTATCTGCAGTATTTTACATCTTTGATATATTCTATCTAATTCTTCCATAATTAATTTAACTACTTTTATAGCCATTTTATGACAATTTGGAAACAATATATAATTATATCTACTTTTATGATGAACTAATTCAATCTAGGCTTTTTGTATATGATTATCAATTTTATTTATTTCAAAAACTAAATAATCACAATAAGGACAATCACTCATAAGTAACAAACATAAGATGAATCATCTCTAAAACCTCTATCTGGATGTCATCTATAGTGCTCAAAGAATCTAAGATGTAGCTCTTTGTCCTCATCTTTATATTGACGATTTTTTTAGTTGATATTCGAAAATTCTTTCTTTAAAATTAAATAAAGTATCTAATAGAACAATGATGCAAGTTCTCAGCTGTAAATAACTGTTTTTTATTTCTTGTATGTATCTATTATTGATAGATATCAAATATCTTTTTTTTTCCCTAAATCTACTATGCTTGTATTCACAATTGGTACATAAAATAACCATGGCTTTGATATCAATTTTCAAAGGCATATCAAAAAATTTGATCATAAAAAATTAAAATGATCCAAAGCAAACCTTCATCTAATTTATCATTATTTGATATAATATTAGTGGCTTTTTAGGGGGGGGGGGCAATGTAATGATCTCATGTATAGATTCTAAAGAGATAATGCATATGTAAATTTTTCTAGAAAATAAGAAGTCATGATATAACTATATGCATAACAATATCAAAATTTTCAAATAAAAGGGTCCACTACGCTTGTGTACCTTTATCTTTAGCTTTTTGACTGTAGCTTTTCTTTTTATCGAGTCTTTTAATGAGCATTGAAGCTACAACCTTAGGGTAAGGTAACTATCCTTAATGTTCCTTTATCAAAGTTCAACTTTAATTGTTTTGTTACTTTAAGGCATATACTAAAGATTTAAAAGAATAATAAGGTTTAAGATGGAAATTGTGATCTGTATCTGCAGAAAGGAGAATTTTATTTTATAGAGGAAATTACAGAGATGAGATTTAAGATAGATGACTCTTCTGCTATTCTAGGAGTTTTATTTATACAAGAGGACTTGAAGTTCGAATTTTAACTTAACAAAAATTATACCATATCAACTTTTCAAAAAGTAGATTTTATCTTTATTACTAGTGGATTTTCTTTTATTTGAGTGGTTAGAGAGATTTTCACGTTATCTTCCTATCTTTCTAATATTCTTCTTTATTGAGCATAACATATCTTTTACTCAGAATCATCACTACATTCATGATGCTTTGAAGATCCTCCAACCACTTGTATAAGAAGGAATGATATTTTCTGTATGTTTTCGGAGATGACAAAACATTTTTTATGCCCCAGGAATCAATCTTATCTGCCCTCTTTTAATTATACTTATCTTCGTTTTTACAAAATTTTTAACAACCAATGATGTCTTCTTATTTGGAGCTATCATTAAAGAAGAAAATTTGGGCATACGTTTAAAATCCTTTCTTAAATGTTACCTCCATATTAGAAATAATGGTTCTCATATCGATTCCTCTCCTGTAATGGATATCAATTTCAGTGTATGTAGAAAATTCTTTTCTTAAGTTAGTATCTACAGTAATGGAAAAGTGTTATGTCGTTCCCAAAGTAATAAAATGATAGGTATCATATTGTTCATCTTCATTAAACCTGGACTAGCAGATAATATCTTTAGTACTGAGGTATCTTTAGAGGTCATTGTTGGGTTATTTAGATAATATTCCTTTACCCCTTCTTAAATCTATTTGAGAAGTGATCATATCTTAGGAAACTCTAAATTGGTCAAGTATATAGATTTTATTGTTCCAAAATGATACCAATCTCTAATAGCTTAAGGATGAGCTCCTTGTAAAAAGTTTAATCTAAAATCTATCCCAGAAAAATCAATATAGTAGGTATCATTATTTTGTAGAGCATATAAGTCTCTCATTATCTCACAATGTGTATGAACAATAGGATGACTCCTTAAAAGATTATCAATTATGATATTTATCTTACTATCAATTTACTTCTCCAAAATGATACCAATTTCTATTAACTTAAGGACAAGCTTCTTGTAAAAAGCTCAATCTAGGATATATCCCAGAAAAATCAATATAGTAGGCATCATCATTTTGTATAGCATATAAGTCTCTCATTATCTCATCCTGTGCATGAATAGTAGGATGAATCCTTAAAAGATTATCAATTATGGCATTTCTTTGTACTGACAACTTACGTGTAGTATTATGCCTTATAGAAATATTAGCAAGAGTGAGGGTAGTAAATTAAAGACAACCTACAATCCTAGTCATATAGTTCTCCTAGGAAAAATATTTTTCTTTTTAAAAGATAAACTAAAAGAATGATGTGATGACGTTTTATTATTGAAGAAAAGTAAAGGAATAAAGAAAAAAATCTTAATTATGTTGTTGTGATTTTAAAATGCCTACTATGATAGGATGTGATAATCCTTATTATTACAATAAGATAAAAAGATATATAGAAAGAATAAATGTTTTAGGAAAAGATATTTCAAGAAATGCAAAGTAGAGTATTATAAGAAAAAAGAAGGATACAAACTTAGAAAACCTATGTTTAGAAGAAATAAAAAAGATATCTAAAAGTCAATGATATTATTTGTTGATTGCAAAACTAATTACTTATTTTATGCTAAAAACTGTAACTATACGAGTCGTTACTTATAGTAAAAAGTAGGTGTCTTCCCACATAAATTGTGTTTAGATACCATTTAATTCAGGTTGTGCTTTGTTTAATTAAGACTCAAAATTGAATAATAATCTAAAAAATAAACTAAACTAAACAAACTAGCAACAATCGAATAATGTAAATCAGTAAAGAGAATTAATAAAGTTATGGGAGAGGAGATTTTACCTACCATTAATGCTAATCTAGCCTTTTATGTATTTATGGGATGTCGGTTCTAGACGAACGTAGGGTTGATTACACTCTCTCGAGTTATATTCATTCCCTAAATTGTAAACCCTAATTGAATTATGGACTTGCAATCTCTCAATTCACAAATGACCCCCAATTCAAATTAGTTCTAAAGCTTTCTAATAAACAATCGGGTCTCGCACGGTATCTATCTCCATAAAATTACTGACTAAATTGATTAAGTGGTCAATTAGATCGTCTAACTCTCGTTAATCCAATCTAATCATCTTTATCCAATTCACCCTCTCGGTTTATTACTGAAACATGCAAAAACATTAATCAATCACAACACCCAAATCAAGTAAACACAATTCAACTAGATTAACATCAAAAATAAGAAAAATCTCAAAGGACAAGTTAGAACATCATTAACAACTCAAAATTCATAACCATATAACCTATCTCAATCTTATACATTAAATGAATAAAAAGATAAATAGGGAGGAAATGAAACTTAGGTTGGATGATTCGGGAAAACAGTGGCGTCGGGAGATCAACTATTACAAGAAGCTTCAGCGTCAGAACCCTCCTCTTCTTCTTCTTCTTCTTTTCTCTCTCTCTTCTTTCTCTCTCTCTTTTGGGTTTCCTAATGTAGGCTGAATGTAGACTCTTCTCTAGGGTTCCATCATTATCCTTTTATAGTCTTTTCCAATTAAGATAACCTTAGTGTCTTTTCGGGGTCTGAAATGTCCCTTGAAAACTTGAATCCGAAAGTGACTTTGCGTTTGTCTGCACGCAGGCCACGATTGTGGCCCTTAGTGCACAATCATGGCTTAGTTATTTGCTCTCTGTCACGATCATGACAGATCTCCCATGATCGTGGCCCTATGCTCGAGCTTCTGTCACGATCGTGACCCTATGTTGGTGCTTCTGTCATGATCATGGCAGGTCCCCCATGATCGTGGCTTTGTGTTTTGGTTGGGGTCTCCTCTAAAACTCTTTCGATTGCCCTGAAACACTAACAAATTTATCATGACACCTCATATATATATAATTAAAACTCAAAAACATGTTCTCACCCAAAGAACACTTAAAACACAAATATTTATGAACTAACACAATTCTTAAGCTAAACACACACTAAACAATCAACTTAACCACTAAACACATATCAAATTACCTATAAAAATACAATGAAATCTACATCTATCATTATTGTAAATAAAAAGGGTACTATACTAATGAATGTCCTAAAAGATTTAATAATAAGAAATTAGAAATAGATGATGAAATAAATAAAATGGTAAAAATGAAGATTTCATCAGAATTGATACTTTCAAAAAATGCTCTTATGAATAAAGTATTTTTATTATAACAGGTACATAATATGAAGAAACTTCAAGTTCTAAAATAAATGAGTGAAATAAGAGAATCTTCTAATACTAAAATAGATAATCAAATAATACATATTATAGTAGAAACATCTGAACAATATGGAGATTATAGTTAAGAAACTTTTATTGATAGAAAAATGATTAAAAAGATTCAGAATACTATGTATTCTATAAATTCTTATAGCGAATATAACATTATTAGTAAAATAAGATTAAAACCTAAAAAACATCATATGTTTTATGGTATTAATCTTAAGGAAAAAGCCTTATATATTGGTTTAATTTTTAATAAAGTAATGATTCTTCTGTTATCTAAACAAATATTTCTCAAAAACTTGATGACATTCCCAAAGAAATTAAAAACAAAATAAGATGGGTGCATATAAAATCGATACAAATGATAGTTACATCTACTTTTATAGAAGGAATAGATAGTCCTAAAAAATTTAACAATATTAGATGATCAAATTCGTAATAGAAAAGAAGTCTGTAAGGGAATTTTGAGGGGCAATCTTTGATATCAAATACTTTTGATTAATATCTATCTTGATAAGATTTATAATATACAAGATAAAGATTTTGACTGGACACTCTCTTTATTTAAAAGAAGAGATTTAACTAGATAAGAAAATAAACTATATTTATATAACAAATATGAAAGAGATAGAAGATGATTTTTCATTAAATATACAACAAAAACCCTTAATAGATTTTCAAGAAAAGTTATTGCCTAGACTATCTTATACTTTGATAAAAGTAGAAGGAGAGACAAATTCTAATTATCAAATTAAAGGAGAATATTTTGAAGGTACAAATTATGTTCTTGTAATATCTTAATTGATACAACTGTAGGAAAATCCCGGGAGGAACATCACATGTTCCAGCAGCGGAAAACAAAAATTTTTGTTCCCGGGACCTTCCCG
>JANZLH020000065.1:3637948-3655127 GCA_026770325.2 Erythroxylum fimbriatum
TTGTTTTGCAGGTATCTTCACGTCAAGATCTTCATCAAGAATAGCCGACTCATGGATCCAAACGGCAATGCTCAGTTTAGCCAAAATCCGGCAGAACCAACGTTCTTTTCTGGGAATTACCAAATCGGTAAAATTCACTAATAGTAATTTGAGTAATAAATTACCCAGATTTTTCAACATCTTCTACTGCCTCTTAATTTGAAACTTGAAATTTGCTCACTACCTTTCTGTATCTTCGAGTGACGCTATCAGGAAGATAGTGTCTAGCATTGGCTCATGCTTGCTTGACATACACGTTTGAGGTGACCGTTATTAGCTTTATGCAACATGCTGCTTATCTTTACGAAGAATATATATTTTAGAGCAGGTTCAGGTTTGTTAAACCCTACAATTGTTTCTGCATAATTAGTTACGTATATTCAGAAAACAAGAATCCCATTTTAATATTTTCTTCCATCCGCGCCTTAACAGCTTGGAGTTGTACCCGTTCATTCGTTGTTCTTTATCCTCAAAACACCCTGATTTTTTTTTTAATTCCTCAAAAAAAAAAATCCACTCAACTGTCGAGGCGAAACTCCTACGGCACTCCAATTCAACTATCGTGGCTTCGGATGCGATGTTGATGCAATACAAATTAAGCATACCATATTTGCTTCAATCAACAGTAACTACGGCTGGATAATCTAATCATCAAGATGCAGACATGAAGCGTGTTCAACGAGAATCACCCCCATAATTAAATCCTTGAAGTTGAGTAGTCCCCTATCCTTAGAATTATGGTTTCTTTATATGCAAAAGGTAGGAAAAATGAGAGTAGAATTCCTTTCCTTGATGGGAAAATTACTCTTTGTGTTGCAGGGTTGGATCAGGAAAACAACGCATAGTTAATAGCTTAGCAGAAAAGATTTTGATCCAAGTCGCCAGCATCCATTTATATGATTCGAAATGGTTCTGCATATACACTTGTGCCTGCTGTATAAAACTATTTTTACGATCAACAGACATTGACTATCTTCAACAAGGTAAAAATCTAAACATTCAAAGATTTGGTTTTTTCTTTTACTGGAATGAATGCTCCAGAAATAAAGCATTATCTCAAGCACCTGGAAGAACATTGCCAAATTAATTATCCAAAATCAACATACCCTTGAGACCTCATTCTCTGGGCTTATAACCAAAAGATGTGATGGTTGATATTACTTGTCTACTAGAAATTCCCAAAATTTTCAGCAATCGTACCAATAATGTGCTTCCTCAATCCATGAAAGCATTTTCATATTTTCTCCTTTCATACCAGGACTGCTGAAAATCAAATAAGTAACCATGAAAGGAAGAAATGTCGTCTTCCAAGTTTTCTGAAAGTTGACAAGCAAGGTTTAATTAAGAATCATGAGCTCCAGAAGTGGTAGTGTTTGGAATGCATTGCAAAAACATAGACCTTGCAGTAGGGTCAGTTGAAAATCGGCCAAGTACAGCAATTGTGGCGGTGCTACTTCCTAACTTCTCAATTCCTCTGGAGATCATACAAGTATGGTTAGCCTCCACAACAACCATCACATCTCCACCTAACAGGGATGAGATGGTCTCAGCAATCTGCCTGGTTAGTCTTTCCTGTACTTGAAGCTTGAAACCATAAAAGTGAACCACAGACTGTAGAAGGGATTTAGCAACAGGATTGAATCCCTCCGCACAAAAGTACCCTATATGCACAACACCATAAAAGGGAAGTAAATGGTGTTCACACTGAGACAAAAATGACAGATTTAGTTCAGAATGTATCTGCTCTTTGTTATGGCTGATTTCCCCATAATGTTTAAGATCCCTGTGACAGCATATGACACCATTAAGTTTCATCTCTAAATTCATGCTCTGGAAGTTCATTAACCACTTCACAAACCGATCAGGAGTTCCAAGAAGCTCTTTCCTTTGTGGATCTTCACCCAAAGACTTGAGAATTGAAGCAACTGCAGCAACCATTCCTGCTTCCCGTGGCCCTAACTCAGAAGAAGCTTTAGTACAAGAGGAAGCACGGGATGGACACCAACAGTGCTCCATAGAGTCTTTCCCATGAAAGTTGTCTACACTTATACCTCCGAATTTAAGGAGGCTAAAAAAATCACCCCAAGCATCAGCATTTTCTTTATCAAAAACACCTGAACCTGCATACACAAATGTCTTTACCCATCCCTGATGATTGGAATCAAGAAATAATGGTTCCATAACCGGAAATTGGATGTGCAAACATCGGAGTACAACAGCAACACCTGCTGGTTTGATCCCATGATGCAGAGCCAAACAGATTTCTTCTGCCAGACGCTGTGGTTCTTGGAGTCTTTTTGCGAAAACATCAGCAACTCTAGAGAGCTTGCTTAATCCTACAACCCTCTGCCTAGATGGGACATAACCAACATGACACTTGATATGAAATGGAAGCAGACAAGATTCACAATATGAGAAAAGATCAAGATCTCGAACAATCACAAGTCCACCTGTTCCTCCAGAATGACCAACAGCATTATCCAAACCAGCTTCCAGGAATAAAGCCCCTTGAACAATATCCCTTACCTTTTGTTTGTAACCTGCAAAAGCAAAAAACAAGCCACATAGAGAACACATCAAGACACACTAACTTACAAATGAAAAGCAAAAAGCAAGCATCGCATCTGCATGTTACATTGTAAAACTAAATCTTACCTTGGTGATTTCTTGTTTAGAACCTATTACCTCTCATTTAAAAGTGGACATAACAATGAAGAGAACTGCTTCAATTTATACATATTATTTATCATGTACAAGAAGATAATCTGATGAATAGTGAATAATAAACTGACTACATTGTGATCAAAACTATTATAAAAACTCAGATCTACAAACAACAGCCACCAGGGTCATTTGAAGCCAGTTAAATCCCAGAAAGATTGAAATTTCTTGCGGGTTACAATGTGATTAAGATTTGCAAAATCTTTTTCATAATTGTAAGCGTATCAAGTTATATTTTTCTACTAAGCCTCGACTGAATTATGTTCAATCAACTTTTTAAGATGCATTAAAATGATTATAACAATAACAAGTAGACAAGGAAACTATGAAAACTTTCATTTTCCAAACTGGATTAACAATTTGTATAACAGTGCCTAACAAGTTTGTCATCAGTAACAGCCTCAAGATTGCATTACTTCAGTAACTGGTTTCCTTTCCAAAGGAGATGAAAACGAGGACAGCTTCTTGATGAGACATTTTCAGTTCATCTCCCCTTTTCTCTAAGAAGTATGTAATCTTGCAGAAGATAAGGCCCTCTGTATGGGAAAATTCTGATTGTGAAAACTAAGTGCTAGCTATTACATAGCGGTAGACGTTATGTAATAACTTGCATTACATGATAACTGTTCGGCGTAAGAAACAATAAATGTTAATGAGTATGATAACTCCAAAATCATACATATTGGAAGCCTCAAGGAGCGAATCGAAGAATGCATCAATGGGACAGCAAACCTTTCAAGCAACCATAATTAGAATCATAATGAAAAAGAAATCATGCTTTTTTTATTGGACAGTGGTGACAATAATCAACTAGATGAAATAAAATGGATTTACTCTCAAAGCACAACCTAAAAGGTTTTGAGGGAGTTTGAGAGAAATTAAACTAAGTTCAAGTGAGCTCATATACAATTAACACATCATATATCAACTCAAAACTTTAAGTCAATAAGTTAGAGTCCTATCTTTATATATAACTCACTTTCTTCTTATGTTTCTTTCCGATATTAAATTATCTATTTGTGAATTTCGAATATTACCTCACAAGTGAATTCATCCATATCGAACTAGCTCCCGCTCAACTAATAACTAATGCGAAGCTATTTGAGTGACTCTATGAATCTTCATTCATCTAACCCAAATCCATAAGTTTTTATTTATCAAGATTTCACCAACTTTGCTCTAATACTAATGGAGAGTTTTGTGGGAACTTAGAGATTAGACTAATTCCAAGTGAACCCATGTTATCTCAATTTAAAATCTTAAGACAATAGATGAAGAGTCATATCTTTATATAGAATTTACCTTATCCTTATGCATCTTTTCGACTTGTCATTATTTACTTTGTGAATTTCCAACACAACAATCAAAAGTGGCATACACCAACCGCCTCGTTTAAACTAAGAAATGGCACATTATCATACCAACACGTACGAACTATTGGAAATGGACTACAAAACGATTCAAAAACTATGAAGCATAACAACAAAACAACGTAGTCATGGGCAACTAAAAACAAATTTAGAGTTAGTTATACAGAATAAAAAGAAACAGGTACCTTTGGTTCCTTCTCGAAATGCCTTAGCAACGCGAAGTGGAGTCTTTCTAAGGCCTTCTCTATGGATATCTTCTCCTAGACCTTGCAACAGAACTTTAACAGATTCCTCAATAGCTAAAGTTTCTGGTTCTCCCCCAAATCCAAGCTCAAGACTTCCAAGTTTCACTTCATTCTCGAGTTCCACATTACAGTGCCCCTCATCCAAAGCGCCCATTGACAGACACGAGTCCCACCAATTATACAAATCTCAGATCCCAAAATAGTCCGATCTAATCTCGTCCAATAAAAAGAGCCAAATATAATGTAAAGCACCAATTTTGATGTGTCCAGAGAAAAAGCAGCAGCAGGAATTAAGCACAAGAAAACCAAATCCTTATACCTTCCAGTGCAAATGAATAGAAATCCACAATTAAAGTTAAAAACTTTCAAACCTTAAATGACTCGAATGCAAAAACAAACGCTGTTTTTCACAGGAGGGCAATAATAGCGAATAAAGGAATCAAATAAAGTACGAAAATAGGAGCAGTCCAGATGCATATAGCCGGAAATATGGAAAAGGCGATTGAACGCAATTACAGAGCGAGAGAAAGAGGAGAGGCTGAGGAGTGGGAGAAACGCAGGGTAGCCGTTGATGTTTGGGATGTGTGGATCTTCTGTTTTACCTCATCGAAAGTGGGACCCAACAACCTCATCCTGGGCCTAGGCATTGCTTTTTGCTTTTTTCTTTTCGCCGCAACCGCACTTTATTTCTACTGTACTCTGCTCTGCTTCTCTCCCGTCCCAGTGTCATTTTTCTCAATTGGACTGAGATGCTAAGGAGCGTTCGGTGGCTCCTTTGTTTCAGCCGTGGGCCCATAAGTAATCTGAATGTGGGACCCAAATTTAAATAATTCATTATACAAAACAAAAGAATCTAAAAGGCAAAAAGGTTTGGGTTATTTGACCATCTCCCGTATGCAAACCTTCGGAGTTTGACAGACGTTAAAAGCACACTCGCTGTTGATAATCCCCTGGTACTAGAAACGGAGGAAATTTTTGAACTCCAAGCACAGGTGAGTTAGTAAGAGATTTTTTGGGCTTAAGTAAAGTTATGAGTTTAAACCGCTTTTATGTATGCAATCGTTTAAAATTTAGGGTTAAAATTTGCTTCTCATAAAGAACTTAGGAACCTATTCAGATCGAGCATAAATTAGTCTGAATGTGAATAGCTTAAAGATATTTTCTCATAATTAAAATTCTCCTAATTCACTTCGTGAGGAAAAAAAAAAAGGGAGGAAATTCTTATAGCTCTTTCACAATTGTGCCATGCAAAACACTTCTTTTTTTCCTTTGCTTCCTTGCAAAATCACTTCTATGAGTTAATGTTAAGTCACATTGAACCTTCTGCGTCACAATGTGCAGGACATATACAGCAAACGGATACTCAAAAAAACAAATATTCAAAGGACTTATCAGTTAGTTAACCTTGAACTTCTGGCTATTCTATTTTAAAACACCGTCCAAAATAAAAAAAGAAGACAAAAGGGTCATTTTTTACTTTATGGTTTACATCAATGGATAAATTTAACCTTAAAGTTTTAGAGAGTACAAGTAAAACCCTAATAGTTGAAAATTATTTAAATATAACCCTAAAATAATAGAAAATTTGACTCTTATATGATGTTGTCAGTTTTTTGTCAAGTCAACGATGACGTGACAATTTTTAATATTAGTTTATTGCTTCTGCAACCTTACGCTGCTACGTCAGATCTAACATGGCAATGTCACTTTCTTAAAATTAAAATTTAAGAATTTTATTAATTTTTTACCTGTGGGACTCACTGCATTTAATTAACCCTAATTTTGATTAATGTAACTAATTAATTTGTTAAGTTAACAGATTAGTTAACCTTAACTTATATTAACGTAATAATTAAATTAACTAAAAAACTTGTTAAGTAAATTAATTATAATTATTATCTATGACATAGTTAACTCTCAATTTCACTAATGCAGTTAAAATCCCCCATTTCCACTGAACTTTCCTCTCCTTTGTTACAGTCTACAATTCCCCTACGACAGCAGATGTTGGTCAATGTCGAAGTCTTCCATAAGTTGTTACCAATCTCCCTACAAAGTCGTCACCAATCGCCCTACGCAGTCATTTTAAACTTGAAAATGTGTCGAGTTTATTGAGGTAAAGAATTTACATCTTAAGTTTATTACTGCCTATCTACTTTGTCTGTTAGATTTTGTCGTGTGTTTTCCCTACTTTCTTTTTGTTGGTTGCATATGGGAGGTAATCTCATACTGGGAATATCTATGTGTTAGAAAACTGCTCTAAAGGCAATCACCTTTAGCACTTATTGTACAAATCATTTTATGACTAATAAAGGCATTTTTCATTATTTCGATGTTCATATGTTTATGAATTTGATATTGATCTTAAATTGATTTAATGAAGTCCTCGATACAAAACATAGCATGGAGGAAATCATGATGAGATCATGATAATAAGATTCCTATCATGTGTAATTATGTTAGTATCGAAACTTTCCCTAGTCATAGGATTAATGAGATGGGATATCATTAATCTAGATATCCTAACATATGTTATATTCCTTGATTGGATCAAGCATTAGATCTCATAAGCTGTAGACATAAGTTGTTTAGAGTTAACATGTGAATAATTACTAAGGGTAGTAAGTATATTGGATTGACCTGTTATGAGACAATCATATGGATATTCTATTCTAATGTCAATGATAGTCTCATCATAGCAATGATGCAAATATCTTTTGACTTGAAGTGCTCAAGGATATCTCAGATATTGATCCTGTGCTTTGACTCCATTCATCGATGCCTTTCAGGGGTTACTCATAGGGTGGTGATTTGGTACAACTTGAGGTATTTGGAGGTAACTGAGTAACCAATAAAGGATTCACCACTCCTGATAGATGGAGATGATACCCTCGACCTCTTTTCGGGCTCATTACTCGGGAATCTCTGACCAGAGCAGATATGTGTTATGAAGAGAGTCTTCAGTGATACATAAAGTGATGAGATCCTCAGAATAAGATCTAATATCACTTGGATTAGATGTGACATAGTCAGTCTAGTGGGAGTTGACACTTTGACTATACTCTGAACCAAGTTGGCTATAGATTGTGAAAGGACGAATTGCATGGCAACATTGTGTAACAGCCCAGACTACCCGCTTGCAGATATTGTCCGCTTTGGGCCAAGGCCTTCGTGCCAAGCACCCTCACGATTTTTCTTTCTGCAGGACTTCTTAGGAGGTCACCCATCCTGATACTGCTCTGGCCCTAGCATGTTTAACTTCGAAGTTCTGATGGGATCCGGTGTGTTAGAGCAGGAAAAATGCATCTGTAAGGGGAAGGTATCCACACCCTTATAAGGAGTGTTTCGTTCTCTTTCCCAACCGATGTGAGATAGAGCCCATAGCCTTAGTGCTATCGGAATATCCCCTCCCTCGTGGAGGCCTAGCATCCTCGCTGGCCCATCGGTTCAGGTACTGGCTCTGATACTACCTAAATGAAGCGCCCCCTTATCGTAGGGTACACACCGGGACGCCTGGAGGTCATTCCGGTACATATCCTACAATAAGGGTGAGCTACGTTCGATCACTACTTTTACTTCATATGGCATCATATCATTATTCACTTATAAAATATCATAAGAAAATTACAATATTTTTTTAAAACCAACTTTTCCTCATTTCATTTCTCAAAATCGAAAGTCTACGTTGTGACTTTCAACCTTTACTACATATAAATCAACAAAGCCTAGTACAGCAGTACTACATGGAAGAGGAAAATATATACAATCTATCTAAACTGTCCACAAATTTCAGCTGACTGACCTTTGAGTCATAACTTCTCCTGCCAACACACAATCTACACGGATGGTAGAGCCTCTTAGTAGCTAGAGTCATCTCTCGGTCTTGAAAAGACAACGTTGCAATTTTGGTAAATTTTGCGAACTCAATGAGGTACCCATCATCGATGGTTCACTAAATTCATGCATCAGGTCATTACACATAACATATTATTCACATCATTGCATAATCATAATGTATCGCATCTTACTTTTAGAACAATCATATCGATCATATCATTCATACAAAATGCACATATCGTCTCACTTTTGCTTCGTTATACTTTGCTTCGTCTTACTTTTACATCGTCTTACTTTGCTTCGTCTTATTTTCATTTCGTCTTCTTTGCTTCGTCTTACTTTCACTTCGTCTTACTTTTACATCGTCTTACTTTCACTTTGTCTTGCTTTTGCATCGTCTTACTTTCACTTCGTCTTACTTTGCTTTGTCTTACTTTTGTATCGTCTTCCTTTCACTTTGTCTTATTTTTGTATCGTCTTACTTTTGCATCGTCTTCCTTTCACTTAGTCCTAGAATTTCATCTTGGAATTTCGTCTTAGAACTTCATCTTAGTTTTGCTCTCCAAAGCATCACTACTTATAAAGATCATAACGTTGAGAGTTGTAGATCGCGCTTTTATCTTTTCAACAGTATATAGTATGAAAATGATCTATCTAGATTAATCTAGATTTTCTCCCGAAGTTAGAACAATAATTTTACAATCAACTCCCAAGGTCCTACACCCAGTTCTTAACTTCATGAAAACTTTTGAATTCTTAGAGACAGATTTGAAATTTGATTTCTTCATACAGAATGTAGCCATATATCTCTAGTTTAATCCAAATTAAGAATCATCTCATTTGGACAACTAGAAAAAATGTTGTGGCTAAAAGACTGAAGCATACTCAGTAAACATTTTCCAGATTTTCAGACTTTCAATATTTTACATCTAACTCTTCTACCTAGATTATCTCTTCCATTACAACTCCAAAAATCACTTTTACAACACCTAATCATTAATAATATTTTGAAACATTAAATTAACACTATAACCAAAAAAAATTCATCCCCAAGGACACATTATTTGTGAACAAACACATAAATGCCATTTTTCATGCAGATGATAGTAACTTATCAAATTTATTTCATAATCCCCAACTCTAAAGGATTTATTCACCACTTACCTGCTGAAAACTCCAAAATCTTCAAGCCCTAAACTCCACACAATTTTCGTACTTCACTAAGTGTAATGACCAGCTTCTAGTTTTTCTTAGGGTACAGGACACAAATGGCAAAGTGGATTTGGTGTAGGAAAGGAGAAGCATATGAACCTCTTAGAAAGTGTAAACTCTACGTATGAGAAGTAATTTTGAAGAAGATGATAAGAAAAAAGTGACTTAGACAAGACTTAACCTGTCAACTCTCAAAGAACAGTAACCTACTTCTAGGAAGAGTACAAAAGCCTAGGTAACACTTATCACTTTCTCACTACCTAAGCTCTAACTTAGTTTCTTTTGAAACTGACTCCCTTAACTTTCATCTTTAAAATCCAACTATCTTCAAAGCTTCATTTGATTTCTTTTTCCTATTTTCTACAATTTCCAAAATTTATTCCTAAATTCACCAAAATTCACAAATACAATATTCCCTCTAATCACTAATATTTCCAATGTAAAACATTCATAACTCAAAAAAATTCACAAATCAATCCAATTATACCTGGAATTATTCATGAATGCATGTATAATTATTTTCATGCGCAATTACATTCACTATTCATGTATAAGTGGATGACATATTATGCATGAGCATAAAAAAGCGTTTCTAAGCCTCTCATAGATCACTCACATTTACTATTCTAATCCTCTCACAAGTAATGGGATGTTACATCATGAGTATTTGAACTATCATCCATTTTATCAACAAAAATAAATGAATACACTTATAAAAATTAAAATAATAAATTCATATTCAAAATTACATTTTTATATATAATACTATTACATAACTATAAAAAGTCAATAGTCAATTATAAGCATATCACGATTTCAAATAGACTCTATCTTACATCATTCTTTATGGTAACATAAATTGCAAAAATAACTTTTCTTTATGATAATACACATTGAAAAATGACTTTTTTTTAATGCTAACACATATTACAAAAACGAGTTAAACACTTACAATTTCACAATATGTTGAGTAATGAAAATTCTCTCATAAATGATTTAATTTTATATTATTTTCTTATGTATTTAACTATCCATAAGATAAGATAATGAATTAGTATTTGTTGCCTATAAGATATGATTAATATTTTTAATACTATTTCCTAATGACAACAATGAACAATATAAAAATGCAAACATATAATTTTCTTAATTTAATTATATATATTAAATCGTATATTTAAATGATTAGTCATATCTTAAATATCTTTTATATACAAACAATGATTAGTAAATTATATGTTTCATATAATTCAAATCAAATTAATAAATTAATAAATTAATTTTGGTCTCATTTTTATGGTTATTAAAATAAAAAATAATCTGAAAAATTATAAATTTTCATTTTTTTGTGAATTTACAATGTCTAAATGTTCTTAAACCATACACAATTTAGTGAATTCGCACAACCAATTCCAAGTTCCAATTTCCAAGCCTAATGCATATTTTATAAACCATTTACAATACACATGACGCAACCAAAATACTGTGCAATTGCAATCTAGAGCAAAAACAAATAATGTAAAATATTAGAATATTTGATGGATTTTGATTAGCTAATATCTATATTAAGTTCCCATGATCTACAGGCTTTCTTTACCGTTAGTTATGCTAGATTAGTGGGATTGAGTTTTTATACCGATGTATACATAATTAGAGGGATTTGATATACTTGTATATATATAGTCTCTGTTATACGGAATGGAATAAGAACCAAAAAGGCTTCTTATCAATTTATTATGGTATCAAAGCAGGAATTTCAGTCCTGAACAAATTTCTGTTTAATGGACACTCAACCTGCCATTTCCTTGTCAACCATATCTGGTTCAAACACATCTTCTTCCATCATAGACTATAACGTCTACTCTCCTTACTTTCTCCATCATTCAGACAATCCAGGAGCCATATTAGTCTCTCAAGTCCTAGATGGGGATAATTATTCCACATGGAGCAGGGCAACACTTATGGATCTTGAAGCAAAACACAAGTTGGGATTCATCAATGGTACTTTAACTAAGTCGGCGCCTGACTCATCAAATCTCCTGCAATGGAATCGATGTAACAATATGGTATTATCATGGCTTCTAAATGCTGTCTCAAGAGATATAGCTAGTAGTGTTATATATATGTAGAATGCTCGTGATGTCTGGGTGGATTTAAAATAATGTTATTCATAACAGAATTCTCCTCGCATTTTTGAAATTTAACGAGCGATCCTAAATCATGAGCAAAGGCAAAATTCTATTGCAACATACTATACAACCCTAAAAGCTTTATGGGATAAATTGACTTCACACCATACCCTCCCAGCCTGCTCATGTGGTGCTCTTCAGAACATAAATTCCTTTCAACAAACAGATCAACTCATGCAATTTTTAATGGGTCTCAATGATTCTTATGCAGCAGTGAGAAGTAACATTATGCTTATGGACCCCTTACAGACCGTTTCTCGTGCATATTCACTTTTACTGCAGGAGGAGAGACAACGATCACTCCATCCTTCGATAACCAACCAATTGCAGTTAGCTATGGCTGCAAGTTCATCCCATCGTCGTAATAAACAATATCAAGGATCTAAAAAAATGTATCACTATGACTTTTGTGGTCTAGATGGGCATACAGAATCCCATTGCAATAAAAAGAAAGGCTATCACTGTGACTACTGTGACCTTGATGGACACTTAGAATCATTCTGCCAAAAGAAGAAAAACAATCAAGGGCGTAAAGATGGAAAGGGTCAGAATCGTGCCACAATAGAGAGCTCTAATTCCAAATCTATTGCAGCAGTGGCCACTCAAACAAATTCTGGATTGCAAAGTCCTACTTTTACTCAAGAATAGGTTCAACAACTCCTTGCTCTCATTACCCCTAGTTCAAATCCTTTAGCAAATTCAGCAGGTAACGATACTTGTCCCTCCTCAAACTTCGTGGATAAATTAAATCACTAGGTTATAGATTCTGGTTGCACTGATCATTTTACGCATGACCCTAGAATTTACATAACGTTAAATCTTATTATACTACCCCAGCTAAAATGTCAAATGGAGATGCCGTCTCTATATCTTATTCAAGATCTACTAAATTAACGCCTCAATTACCTTTGCAAGATGTCCTTTATGTTTCGTCTTTGCGGTTCAGCCTTTTTTCGGTTAGTAAAATAACTAAAACTCTACATTGTTCAGTAACTTTTTTCCCTAGATATTGTGTCTTTTAGGACTTACAAACGAGGAAGCAGATTGGGCTGGGTAAAGAGCACGATGGTCTTTATTATTTGGAACTCAGTCCCCAATATTTTGCCTCCTCTATCACTCAAATAAATGAAGTTGATTTATGGCATTGGCATTTAGGTCATCCTGTGCCTAGTCTTTTCTCTCAATTTATTAATTTATATTCTAGCATTTCCTTTTCACAAAAATGTAGTTGCATTATTTTTCCTTTAGCTAAACAAACTTGCATGCCTTTTAATTCTAGTCAGATTTCTTCTAGTCGTTGTTTTGAGTTATTACATGTTGATGTATGGGGACCTTATGCTACACCTTCACTTGCTGGTGCACGGTAGTTTCTTACCATTATAGATGATTTCTCTCGCAGTACTTGGGTTTATTTGATGCAAAATAAAACTGAAACTTTTTTTCACATTCAAAGCTTCGTTGCCATGATTCGCACTCAGTTTAATGCACAGCCATGTATTGTTCATAGTAACAATGGAACAGAAATTTTTAATCAAGCTACTAATGAATATTTCTCTTCTCTTGGCATCATTCATCAACATAGTTGTGTTAATACACCTCAGCAGAATGGAGTCGTTCAATGGAAACATCGACATCTCCTTAATATTGCTCGTGCTCTTCGGTTTCAAGCCCATTTGCCTTTGGCCTTTCGAGGCGACTGTGTTCTCACTGCAACCTACTTGATTAATCAAACACCAACAAAAGTTCTTCAACGTAAAACCCCTTATGAACTTGTATTCAATAAAGCCCTCCTTTATAACCATTTAAGAGTCGTTGGTTACCTTTGTTTTGAACACAATACCAACATTGCACATAAATTTGACAATCTTTCTCTACCATGAATTTTTATTGGTTATCCTTTTGCTCAAAAAGGTTATGAAATTTTTGATCTCAAAACAAAAGGAATTTATACTAGTTGTGATGTTACTTTTTTTAAAAACCAATTTTCCCTTTCACGACCATAATCATGCTACTAAATCCAACACTAGCGTTCTCCCTTTACCTTTACCCGACCTTCCTTCTTCACACACATACTCTCCTGACCTCCCATGCACACAAGCACTTGAGAATAACATGCCGCTTAACACACAAACATATGATAATTACACCACTGCACAGCAACAAGAGCCTACTATTCCATTCATACCTTTGCGTAATTCAACTAGGATTAGAAACGCTCCAGCTTATTTACATGACTACCATTTCTCTCATGCTCATATCCCTCACACTTCCGCTGGTAATGTTCTATCTTTAAGTAATTTTTTATCCTATGACAAATTCTCACACTCTCTTGTATCTTTCCTTAGCTCTTTGTCTTCCCATGTTGAACCAAATTTTGTTTCCCAAATAGTACAAATTCCTGAATGGCAACAGGCAATGCAATCTGAACTTCAAGCTCTTGAAAACAATCAAACATGGTCAAGCTAAAGGTATTGACTACCACGATACTTTCACACCAGTTGTCAAATTAGTCACTGTACAAGTATTGTTAACTATTGCTTCCGCTAGAACTGGCCACTCTATCAGCTTGATGTGCAAAATGCCTTTTTACATGGTGATTTACATGAAAAAGTTTATATGTCACTTCCATAAGGTCATCCTCGACAGGGGGAGTCTCACCTTGTCTGTAAACTAAATAAATCGATTTATGGTTTAAAACAAGCCTCTCGCAACTGGTTTGCAAAATTTTCCTCTACTCTCTTATCAATAGGATTCCGACAATCTTAAGCATATCATTCATATTTTCCTTAATTCAAGTTATGCCTCTCATCTTTGTCCTTGAATATGTTGATGATATTATTATTACTGCTTCTAATCATGCAGCCATTCAACGCACCAAAGATCACCTTCATAGTCAATTTCGTATAAAATACCTTGGTCGCCTCAACTACTTCTTAGGCAATGAAGTTACACACTCCCCATCAAGAATTTTCCTTAACCAAAGGAAATATATACTTGATATCCTTGATGATTCTGGCGTCACAGGTGGTCACATAGCCGACCATCTCATGGAGCAAAATTTAAAGCTAAACGATTCAAATAGGGAACCTCTTTCAAACCCGTCTTCTTATCGTCTCTTAGTTGGATGACTAATTTATCTAACCGTTACACGTCCGGACATTGTCTTTGTAGTGAATATCCTTAGTCAATTCATACATCAACCTTGCAAACCACATTTGGATACAGCTCATCGTCTTATCCGTTATCTCAAAAGATCACCTGGCCAAGGCATACTTCTTCCTTCCAATACTCATTTACAACTCTCTCCTTATTGTGACTCCGACTGGGCTAGCTGTCCTATGACTCGTTGATCTACTACTGGATATTGCATATTTCTTGGTTCTAGCCCCATATCATGGAAAAGTAAGAAACAATCCACCGTTTCCCGCTCGAGTGCTGAAGCCGAGTATCGCGCTATGGTAATGAGTACTTGTGAACTAACTTGGTTACGATCATTGCTACAAGAACTTAATGTCCCAACTACATCTGCTACTTCTTTATTTTGTGACAGCCAAGCAACGCTTCACATAACAACAAATCCAATGTTTCATGAGCGCACAAAGCATATTGAAATAGATTATCACATTGTATATGAAAAGTGCCAACAAGGTATCATCCATCCTCAGCCTATATCTTCCAAATAACAGCTCGTTGACATCTTCACGAAGCCCCTCGGGAAAGACCAGTTTCATCAACTTCATGGCAAGCTGGGAATTCACGATCTTCATGCTCCACCTTGAGAGGGAGTATTATAATGTTTGATGGATTTTAATTAGCTACTATCTATATTAAGTTCCCATGATCTACAGGCTTTCCTTACTGTTAGTTATGCTAGATTAGTGGGATTGAGTTTTTATACTGTTGTATACAAAATTTGAGGGATTTGATATACTTGTATATATATAGTCTCTATTATACAGAATGAAAAAAAAAACGAAAAAGGCTTCTTATCAATTTATTATAAAACTTACAAAAACAGACAAATTGCAACCAAGTTAACGAGTAATGTAGGTCAGGTTACAGGTCAACCAAATGCAGATCTAGCTTTTGGAATCTGGTATAGAGCTATTCCTACGCCAGAGAGGCGGGGCCTGGTATGGATGCATAGGCAATATGTGGAGAACAACAAGTAGTGGCAATGCACGGAAAGGGTCAGCGATGATGGTGACTGATGCATGGAGAGCTAAAAGCAGCAAGTAGTGGAGAGCAAACTACTGAGGAACTGCCGAGGAAGCAATGGAGGAAGAGGCAGTGAGTGGTGGAGGAAGCAGAGGCAACTGGCGAGGAAGTGGCTATAAAGGAATCAGATCAGCTACAAAAGATTTTGCGCAAGGAGAATTACAATGGGCCCAGACACATAAATATAAGCCCATCTGCAGACTACAACAAGCCAACACCCAAGATCACTAAAATTTATCTTAGACCTGATAGTAGAGAAGCAATTCCTTCTCAACAAAATTCTAGCTGTAGATAACAAACTTTGTTATTCTAGTTGTACAATCTGTTCGTATGAAAAGTCTAGAATCACACACAACTCTGTATAAATTGGTCTCATAACAAACGAAATAAGACCGGGAAAAACTTAAAACATCAAATTCATCTTTTATTCTATTTCCTACATGGTATCAGAGCCTCTTTATTGACCAACGTCAAAATGGCTCAAGAATCATCATCTACCTCTACCCAAACTTGACAGTCTTCTAGCACACCTCTGTTAGATTTCTCAGCCTTGGCAAAAACCTAGAACTTCAATCTACCAATTAAACTGGATTAAACTAACTTCATAAATTGGAGAGAACAGGTAATAGCTGCAATTCGAGCTCTTAAATTAGAAGATTACATCTCTTCTGAAGTATCTCCACCTCCACAGGTTATCACAGAACCTGCTTCATCTTCAACAGAAGTCCCTCAGATTGTTGCAAATCCTGATTATCGTCTGTGGCGCAGATCAAACCAATTACTCCTCTTTTGGTTACTTTCAATGTAACATCCCATTACTTGTAGGAGGGTTAGAGTAAATGTGAGTGATTAATGAGAGTTAGAAATGTACTTCCATATTTATACATAATATGCCATAAACACTATTTATTTGCACATGAAAATAATTGTACATGCATTCATGAATCATTCCGGGTATAATTGGATTGATTCGTGAATTTTTGATAATTATGAATGTTTGACATAGGAAATATTAGTGATTAGTGGAAATATGGTATTTGTGAATTTTGGGAAATTTAGGAATAAATTTTGGGAATTGTAGAAAATAGGGAAAAAGAAATTAAAAGAAGCTTTGGAGATAGTTGAATTGTAAAGATGAAAGTTAAGGTAGTTAGTTTCAAAAGAAACTAAGTTAGAGCTTAGGTAGTGAGAAAGTGACAAGTGTCACTTAGGTTTTTGTACTCTTGCTAGAAGTAGTTACTATTATTTGAGAGTTGACAGGTTAAGTCTTATCTAAGTCCCTTCTTTATTATCATCTTTTTCAAACTTTCTTTTGAAACACAGAGTTTTCCATCAAATACCTTCTAAG
>JANZLH020000065.1:3655227-3665394 GCA_026770325.2 Erythroxylum fimbriatum
CAAATTGCAAATAATATAAGCTCACTATAAGGAACTAATTTAAGCACAAAAATCACAAATTAGGAGTCAAAAAGTACCTTAACAATTATGAAAATGCAGCCAATTTATAAGATAACTTAGGCTCAATCAACAGTACTTAGATAAATCTTGTATTCAAAGTGCGAAACAAGAGAGCAAATACAACTGTAACGTAAAGCTCAAAAATCTCTTTCTTAGAGAGAGAAAGAAAGGCTAAGCAAAAAAACAGAAGAAGCGCAACAACAGACAAAGCACAACATCAGACGAAGCGCAACAACAGATGAAGTGCAATACCAGACGAAGCAAAAATATAACGTTTTCACAAGAGAGAAAATTCTAATTGTACAATACTTAGATAAATCTTGTATTCAAAGTGCGAAACAAGAGAGCGAATACAACTGTAACGTAAAGCTCAAAAATATCTTTCTTAGAGAGAGAAAGAACGACTAGAGCCTAGATAGGTTAACATAACAGAAAGAATACTTGTGAAAGAGACCTGAAGAGGCTCTAGAAGGGTAGAAAGAATACTTATAAAGTTAAAGAGTATAGTGAAATCTTAGACAAACTCTGAGGACTGGACGTAGCCCAAGATTTGGGGTGAACCAGTATAAAATCGTGGCGTCTATTCTCTAACCCTTTCATTTTAATTTTCTTATTGTTAGACGAGTAAATAAAATTACTTATGATTCCAATACTTATCAACTTTAGTAAAGTTTTTTTGTATTCATATGATATTTGCAAAGATATTTAAGAAATCTCAAAAGATTAATACTTTCGAAAAGATTACGCAATTCAAACCCCCTTTCTTATGTATTTTATATACATTACGTGATTCCTATAATAACAAGTGATTTACTTCAAGTATCTTAAGCAATTCATGTCATTAATCGCTAAGTGTTATGAAATAATTATATAATCAATTAAGCACATGCCGATTTCCCCCACATTTAGCTTTTGGCCATCCTCAGGCAAAACATCAAAATTAAGCTCATAGACCCAAAAACATTTATTCAATTCCTATATTTCCCAAGAATATGTCAGAAACAAAGATGAATGACTTTCGAAAATCATAGCAAGAACTTAACATTCCAAGCATTTACTTATGATCAATCAACATTTAATACCTTTAAAAACTGAGCAATCTAATGTTAGATTTAAAAAATATGTTTAACTAAAATATATTCATAGGTACACTCAACACCATTCATGATCATGCCATTCCACAAATTTGCATATCATTTTATTTCTCCACCACTAAAATTCACATGTAAAATCATGAATCAAAGGACTTTTCAAGGTTGTAATATGGGTAATAGTAAGGTGAGATGTATTTGGGTAAAGTAGCATGAAAGCCATCAAAGCTAGTGAAGCAAAGTAACACTCAATAAGGTATCAAGTGCACAAGTTAACATTTATACAAAGCTGGGTACCGTTAGCTATGGTGAATGCAACAATTATATTTCACAACTCAATTCAACTCTCTCTCACATAAACCACATGAAACATAACGAAAAAATGGGATCACTCATAGTTGATGATAACACTACATTGAAACTATAATGAGTGAACCCTCCAAGACAACATCTAACTTATATTCAATATACTCAAGTAACCTATTCAATACAACTTTAGGAGGAAAGATTAATCATAAACAACTTTTCAACACATATACACTTCCTCCTTGTTAAATTTATTTAAACTTTTTTCTTTTTTTCTTTCTTTTTCTTTTCTTTTCTTTTGTTTTTCTCTCTTTTTTTCTCTTATGAAAATTAAAAGAAACTACATCAACATGGGAATTTCAATGATAAGACATAAAATAGTATCCTAACATTATAACCAACCCACATATATGTGCAACCCCACACTTATACTATTGTATATCCACAAACTCGATAATCAACAAATTTTCCACTAGCTTTAAAGCTTGGGAAGGACATTTGGTTAGGGTTAAATCATGTAATGTGGTTAATAACAAAGAAAAGAAAAATAAAGCTCAAGGGGGCTTATCAAAAGGAAAATTGTATAAAGGGTAGGCTATTTGGCTAATGTAGTTCGGAAAAGCAAAGAATGCCTCATCATTTCCATGTTAGGACATGTGATAAAAATGCGGTCTCGAATAGAAAATCAAGGCAAAGTAAGGATATACATGTCATGAAGGTCACACATTATAAAAAGAAAATGAGACTAATATGGATGTGTCAGTCTATTAAGGCTTAAAATCTCACTGACTTTATTTACTACTAGTCACTACTCTTTTAAAGATAATGCACATTGATCAATCACAAGAGAAAAAGTACATGCCAAATTTGCCATGAAATTCTCTGGTCAATTCATTCTTTACTCATGACTATATAGTCCTAGAATCAATATAAAACAAGCAAATGTTTGTTTGTTTGTTTTATTCTTTCTTTCGTTTTGATTGAAAAGACAAGCAAGCAATAGAACAACATAGAAACACACATACATATCTAACTAGTGCGAAAAAGTAAAGAAAAAGAAATTTACTTCCCTTGGGTTGTGTAATAGCCCAAGTTCCAAAACTTATTGAGGGAGAATCTTAGATTATTGAGTCATATCATTTAAGAATTTATGAAGTGCATTTCATTCACATGCATAATGTTCGCAAAAACACATGAATCATGATTTAGTAAACATTGCCAAGATTGTATGTGCACTTAATTGACATATTTCGGGATATGAAAGATTTAAAATGATCATGATGTGAATTGTGTATTGCTTATGTCTTGAATTTTGGTTTGGTGGATTATAATTAGTAAATTTGGAATTAATTGATACAATTGGAAAATTGAAGAATTAAAATGTGCATTTAGTTTAGGAAAAATGTCAAATTGACACATGAAAATTTAGAATGACTAAGCCTAGGAAATAAGTTACATATGGTAGTAGAATTGAGTGACATTTGACATGGGGAATTAAGTTACAAATGGAAATAGTGATTGAGTGACAAATGGCCTAGGATATTAGTGACATTTGGCAATGTATATATGGGACAAATGGAATGCGTGCATAGGTGACAAATGTCATTATGAAATGGTAACACCTAGCACTTAATGAGTTAAGCCACTATAGGGATAGTTGTTGTTGGGTTCATTCTTCTTCTCTTTTCCTCTCACCACCAAAACACCATACCCTCACATCCCTGTGTTTGGCCTCACATCCTTGTGTTTGGCTTAAGTTGTTTCCAATTTCCACACCAAAAATATATGCTTTCACCCTTCATAAGATAGTTATAGAACTAGAACATTGTTGTTTTTGCTATTGTCCTTTATCTTTGCTGAAAACCCATTAATTCCCACCTTGTATTTGAGATGATCTTGCATGCATATAAGGAAAAGTAGACTTGATGAATTAAGTGGAACTTGAGATAAAAAAAAGTATTGATCTTTGTGGCATGTTGTAATAGAAAGTTTATGATGATTGAATTGGGATTGATTGCATATGATGTTGATGATGAAGTGCGCTAGAAAATGATACATGAATTGGATACTTTTCTGTTTTGTTTTTTATGCATGAGAACTGTAGGTTATAGGTTTCTATATGGATGATTTAGATTGAGATTTGAAGTTTAAATGAAGGTGAATTTATTCTAAAGAAAGGTTCTAGTGAAGTGTTCTTGAATTTGGAAAAAAAGAGGACTACATATATGATGAGATTAATTGAATGAAAGTTTTTGTTTGTTTTTGTACGCATGAAAGATAAAAAGTTTATGAGCTTCCAATTGAATGATTTTGAGTTGAAATCGGAGATGAAATTGGTGAGGAATTGAAGTATAATTACGGTATAACTGAGATATAATTAATGGAGTAATATGAAGATTTTTTGAATTTGGTATGAAGGTGTTAGAATCTGGAGAAATTGAAGGAAAATGGATAGTGCAGTTCGGGGAAATCTTCCCATGATCGTGGCCAAAGCTTTATCATTTTGGTTTTGTGAATTTGTTGAACCAAATAAGGTTAAGTCACTTTATATTGGTATATTTGGACTTGATTTAGGCTTGAAATGAACCTAGATTGTAGCTTGATTAATTGGTTAAAGGTTTGATAAGTTTAGGTTGTTAATTGATGTCATTACTTAAGAAATGGATTGTCTTAATATCAATGTATGCGAAAGATCTATTTGGATAGGAGAATTATATGCCAAAGATCTATTTGGATAAGAAGATGAAGGAATTCCTAGATCTAAAACAAGGCAATCTCCCTGTAGCATAGTATGAGGTGCGGTTTAATGAATTAATTGGGTATGTTATTGATTTGATTCCGACTGAGGAGGATAAAAGTAGGCAGTTTGAGGATGGACTGAATATAGAGATCAGGACGAGATTGACTATTACCAATACGAGTAGTTTTACTGAGCTACGAGCTGCTTCAATTCGAATTGAGTAGTTACTAAAGAATGGACAAGGATAACATAGGCAGGAGTTTAGAATTAAGAGGCATGGTGAGTCTCAAGTTAATTCTGGCAGGAGATTCAGTAAATTCCATAATTGATCATTTCAATCACAGACTAGATCGATACAACTGGAATTTAGATCGAGAGGCGGTTTTGTTCATGTTGGTAGTGGTAGAGGTCAAGTATCTAGAGGGAAAACACAACAGATGCCTAATTATGAGCATTGTGGAAAGAAACATGGTGGAGACTGTTGGAAGATATTAGGAGCTTGCTTATGTTGTGGCTCTTTTGAGCATTAGATTAGAGATTATCTCACAATTTTGGGAGCACAGTCTAGAATGACAGGAGGATCAATGACTGAGACGACTATCCAGCAAAGTAAAGCTAGTAGAGCAGAACAGAGAGGCAAAGGTAGGGGTAAAACAAGTTCAGCAGGTCCTAGTGTTAGAACTAAGGTGCGGAACCAACCGTAGTCTTAGGCCAGAATCTTTGTTACTACCAGATAGGAGGTACAGAAATCTCTAGATGTTGTTGCATGTGTGTTAAATGTCTTTCAATTTGAGGCATTTGCATTATTAGATCCAGGATCTAAGTATTCATTTATCACACCACATTTGACATCTAAACTGCATTATAAGAGAGATGTTGAAATGTGACTTAGAGGTGAGTATATCAGTAGGTAGTACTACAGTGATTGGAGAAGTGTGTAAAGGGCGTATTATTCAGGTTGACCAGGCTGAGTTGAAAGCTGATTTGATAGTACTATAGTTAAAAGAGATAGACCTCATCTTAAGTATGGATTGACTTACTGCTCATAGGACTGTATTGAATTGTTACACTAAATAAGTCATTCTTGAATCTCTTAATCAACCAAGAGTAATATTTCGAGGTGTTAGTCAAGCAGTATCAGCCATATTGATTTCATCAATGAGTGCTTTTAGACTGATTCGAAGTAGATGTGAGCCTTATCTAGTCTATGTGACTGATACCCTAACTGAGCAGTCAGACAAGATATTCCTATTTTAAGGGATTTCCTAGATGTGTTTTCCACTGAATTACCAGGATTACCCTCAGATAGGGAAACAGAGTTTACTATCGACCTTATTCCAAGTACTTCTCCTATATCTATTCTTCTGTATACGATGGCAGTTGTAGAACTTAAGGAACTTAAGAATCAATTGTAGAAGTTATCAGATAAAGGTTTTATCAGACTTAGTGTGTCAATTTGTGGAGCTCCAGTTTTGTTTGTAAAGAAGAAGGATGAGACTTTGAGATTATGCATAGATTACAGGTAACTGAATCGGGTGATAGTGAACAATAAATATCCCTTACCAAGAATAGATGACTTACTTAATCAGTTACAAGGATCTCAGTTGTTTACTAAATTGGATTTAAGGTCAGGGTACTACTAGTTAAAAATAGCAGAAGCTGATGTACCAAAGAGTACATTCAGGACCAGATATGGGCACTTTAAGTTTTTGGTGATGCCTTTTGGGCTGATGAACACTCCAACACCCTTTATGTTTTTAATGAACAAGGTATTTCAGTCTTACTTAGATCACTTTGTGATTGTATTCATAGATGATATTCTGGTGCACTCGAAGAGTAGAGAGGAACATTCTGAGCACTTGAGGTTAGTTTTACAGATAATGAGAGAGAAGCAATTGTATGCCAAGTTTAGTAAGTGTGAATTTTGGCTTGATCAAGTGGTGTTTTTTGGTCATATAGTATTTGGACTGGGCTTACAAGTAGACCCAATGAAAGATGAGGTAGCGGTAAAGTGGGAAGCTCCTAGAAATGTATATGAGATTCAGAGTTTTCTTAGACTAGCAGGTTATTATAGGATGTTTGTCGAGGGGTTTTCATTGATCTTAGCCCCTTTGAAAAAGCTTCTGAGGAAGAATGTACCTTTCAAATGGACAGATGAATGCCAAAGGAGTTTTGAAGAATTAAAAAACCAATTGACTATAGCACCAGTATTAGCTATCCCATTTGGATATGGAGGATATGTTGTGTATAATGATGCTTCACACCAGGGATTAAGATGCGTTCAGATGCAGTATAGTAAAGTGATTGTATATGCATCAAGATAGTTAAGGTCTTATAGGTTCAACTATCTGGTTCATGATTTAGAGCTTGCTGTAGTGGTGTTTGCTTTGAAGATTTGGAGAGATTATTTATATGGTGAAACATTTAAGATATTTACAGATCATAGAAGTTTGAAATATTTGTTCAGTTAGAAGGAGCTTAATATGAGACAAAGGAGGTGGACTAAATTACTTAAGGATTATAATTGCACGATTGAATACCATCTAGGTAAGGCTAATGTTGTAACTGGTGCATTAAGTAGGAAATCTAATAGCAATATAGCACTAATTCAAACATCGAGGTTACCAAACCTAGTTCAAATGAGAGCATTGAATGTTGAGCTAAGTTTGGGGCGGAATGAAGCATTATTAGCTACACTGAAGCTTAGACCTATATTGTACGAAAGGATCAGAAAAGCTCAAAACAAGGATCCAGAATTAGTGAAGCTTATTGAGAAGTTGAAGCAGAATTCGAGTTTTAAGATTAAGTTAAGAGATAGTGCATTATAGTTGAAGTAGAGAGTATGTGTACCTGATGTTAATGATTTAAGGAAAGAAATTTTGGAGGAAGCTCATATGGCAGCTTATGTTATACATCCTAGTACTACCAAGATGTACAGTACTCTGAAAAAACATTTTTAGTAGCCAGGGATGAAGAAGCAAGTAGTTGAGTATGTGGCTAAATGTTTGATATGCCAATAAGTTAAGGTAGAGCATTAGGCTCCAGTTGGGAAGTTATAGTTATTACCTATTCCAAAGTGGAAATAGGAGAGGATAACAATGGATTTCATTATGGTTTTACCGAGGACTCCAAGACAGCATAATGCTATATGGGTCATTGTTGACAAATTGACGAAATTGGCATATTTCTTACCTATACGAGAGAATAACACATTGGATCAGTTAGCTCATAGGTACATTAATAGGATAGTGAGGTTATGTGGAGTACCAGTATCTATTGTATCAAACTGGGATCTTAGATTTACTTCTAAATTTTGGGACAGTTTTTAAACAACATTAGGTACAAGTTGAATTTTAGTATATCATTTCATCCTCAAATAGATGGACAGAGTGAGAGGACAATTAAGATTGTTAAGGATATGCTCAAAGATTGTATTTTAGAGTTTCAAGGAGCATATGATCAATATGTAACTCTCATTGAATTTGCATATAATAATCATTATCATAGTAGTATTGATATGGCTCTATATGAAGCATTATAAGGCAAAAAGCGTTGATCTCCTTTATATTGGGATGAAGAGGACCTAAGGATTGTTGAAGGCCCATAGTTGATTCAAGATACCGTTGATAGGGTAAAATTGATCCGCAGTAGGATCAAGGTAGCTCAAGACAAAGAGAAGAGTTATGTAGATCAACATCGGAGGGATATGGAGTATCAAGTGGGAGATAAGGTGTTCTTGAGAGTGTCACCTTAGCGAGGAGTGTTGAGGTTCAATAAAAAGGGAAAGTTAAGCCCTAGATACATTGGTCCTTATGAGATTATTGAGCGAATAGGACCGTTGACCTTCAAGTTAGCATTACCACCAAAGATGTCTCATATTCACAATGTGTTCTATGTTAGTATGCTCAAGAGATATAGGTCAGATCCAACACATGTATTATCAACACAAGAAGTTGAAATTGTAACTAATTTGAGTTATGTAGAGGAACTAGTCAAAATAGTTGGTTATCAGAATAAGCAATTGAGAAACCGAGTATTCTCATCGGTTAATATCCTTTGGATGAATAATTTGAGAGAAAAATATTGTATGGGAGATTGAGTAAAACATAAGGAAACAGTACCCTTATCTATTTGATCAATCAGGTAAGAATTTCAAGGATAAAATTTCTTAAAAAGAGAGAATTGTAATAGCCCAAGTTCCAAAACTCACTGAGGGTTAGAATCTTAGACTATTGAGTCATTCCATTTGAGAATTGATGAAGTGCATTTCATTCACATGCATAATATTTGCATACACACATGAATCTCGATTTAGTATACATTGCCAAGATTGTATGTGCACTCAATTGACATATTCTAGGTTATGAAAGGTTTAAAATGATCACGATGTGAATTGTGTATTACTTATGTCTTGAATTAGGGTTTGGTGGATTATAATTAGCAAATTTGAGATTAATTATTACAATTGGAAAATTGATGAATTAAAATGTTCATTTAGTTTAGGAAAAATGTCAAATTGACACATGAAAATTTAAGATGACTAAGCCTATGAAATAAGTTACACATGGCAATAGAATTAAGTGACATTTGGTATAGAAAATTAAGTGACAAATGGTAGTAGTGATTGAGTGACAAATGGCCTAGGATATTGGTGACGTTTGGCAGCTTATTTATAGGATAAATGGAATGCATGCATAGGTGACAAATGTTATTACAAAATGGTGACACCTAGCACCTAATGAGTTAAGCTACTACAGGGATAGTTTTTACTGGGTTCATTCTTCTTCTCCTTTCCTCTTACCACCGAAACACCATACCCTCACATCCCTGTGTTTTGTTTAAGTTGTGTCCAATTGCCACACCAAAAATCCATGCTTTCACCCTTCACAAGATAGCTATAGAACTAGAACATTGTTATTTTTGCTATTATCTTTTATCCTTGTTGAAAACCCATCCAATTCCCACCTTGTATTTGAGATGATCTTGCATGTATATAAGGCAAAGTAGACTTGATGAATTGAGGTGGAACTTGAGCTAAACCAGTGAGTAAAGTACTGATCTTTGTGGCATGTTGTAATGGAAAGTTTATGATGATTGAATTGGGATGGATTGCATGTGATCTTGATGATGAAGTGTGCTGGAAAATGATACATGAATTGGATACTTTTTTGTTATGTTTTTGTTGCATGAGAACCGTAGGTTATAGGTTGCTATATGGATGATTTAGATTGAGATTTGAAGTTTAAATGAAGGTTAATTTATGCTAAAGAAAGGTGCTAGTGAAGTGTTCTTGAATTTGGAAAAAAAAAACTAGGACTACATCTATGATGAGATTAAGTGAATGAAAGTTTCTGCTTTGTTTTTGTAAGCATGAAAGATAAAAAGCTTATGAGATGCCAATTGAATGATTTTGAGTTGGAATTGGAGATGAAATTGATAAGAAATTGAAGTATAATTAAGCTATAATTGAGATATAATTAATGAACTAATATGAAGATGTTTTGAATTTGGAATGAAGGTGTTAGAATTTGGAGAAATTGAAGGAAAATGGATAGTGCATTTCGGGGCACTTATCCCACGATCGTGGCCAAAGCTTTATCATTTCGGTTTTGCGAATTTGTTGAGCCAAATGAGGATAAGTCACTCAACATTGGTGTATTTGGACTTGATTTAGGCTTGAAATGAACCTAGATTGTAGCTTGATTAATTGGTTAAGGGTTTGATAAGTTTAGGTTGTTAATTAGTGTCATTAATTAAGGAATGGATTGTCTTGATATCAATATATTAAATCTAGAAATTATGGGTTGTTAAAGGAATAATGGTGTTCTTATGAATGAAAATATGATCCAAAGGATATGAGTAATGTGCACTTGGTATAAATGAGTGAGAATTGGGTAAAAAATTGTGTGAATATATTGCTAGAAAGGGTTAGTAAATGTATGAATGATGAATTTAGAGTAATCAAGTTTA
>JANZLH020000065.1:3670193-3687103 GCA_026770325.2 Erythroxylum fimbriatum
AAATCTCAGAAGGTTATCTGAGGACTGGACGTAGCCCACGGTTTGGGGTGAACCAGTATAAAAATTACTGTGTCAAAATCTCTCAACTTTCTCTATTTCATTACTGTGATTTTTTTATTTCTCATATACGAAAGTTATTTTAGAGAAACGTCTACGAACAAAAGTTTTATTAATTCTGAACTGAATAAGTTTGTGTTCTAATCAATAAGTTTTCTTCAAGAAGGGATTAACAAAAAAGATTACACAATTCAACCCCCCTTCTTGTGTATTTGATTACCATTGTACTAACGTGTGATTCACTTCAATATAAAATTCATATAACATGCATTTAGGAGACAAAGTGGACGGGGGTTAAAACGAAAGAAATTAATGAGATCAAACTTTACTATTTAGGGTGTTCGAGACGAAATAATGAGGTTGGTATCTTGGTTATTAAAGAACTCATACATCATGCTATGGGAGTAAAGAAGATTTATGATATGATTATGTCCTTAAAGATAGTTGTAAAAAGTGTTATTTTCAATATGGTACGTGGTTACGCACCTCATGTAGGATTGGACTGGAAAAAGCTAGATTGGATGATTCAGCAGGCCTCCCTTGATGAAAGAGATATTCTAAGAGTAGACTTTAATGGTCATATAGGAGTAACATCGAACAAATATTCATGGACTCATGAGGTTTCGAGTATGGTGATAGGAATGATACTAAGACTGCTTTGTAGGATCTCGCAATAGTGTTTGAATTGGTGATAGTTAACTCTTTTTTCAAGAAAATGAGGAGCATTGGGTGACTTTTAATAGCAAAACAATGAAAACTCAAATGGACTACTTCCTTGTAAGGTTAAGCGATCGGCCTAGTAACAAGGATTGCAAGGCTCAACATAGATTGTTAGTTATAAATATTGTAATTAAGGTTTAGAGGAAGAAGAGAAGTCCTAAGAGGTGTATTAGAGTCAGGTGGTAAAATCCAAAAGGGGATATAATGAAACAACTTAAGAATAGAATAATATATGGAGAAGAACAGAAATTAGAAGAAGATGCTAAATAAATATGGGAGAGAGTAGCAATAATTTTAATGAATACATTTAAAGAGATTTTGAGTGCTTCTAAATGGCCTAAGGGTAGTAAGATGGAGTCTTGGTGGTAGAATAAAGATGTATAAAAAAAGTTAAGATCAATAAGGGTGTTTATAAAGCTCTATTGGATAGCACCACAAAGGTAGAGACAGTAATTAATACAGAAAGTTACAAACTGGCAAATAAAGAGGAAAAAGATAATCTCATAAGTTAAAAGCGGAGTTTACAAGAAATTATATCAACGATTGGAAATTAAAGATAGACAAAATGATATATTTAAATTGGTGAGAGTTAGGAAACAGAAAGTAAGAGACTTAGATCAAGTTCATTCTATTAAAAATGAAGTAGGAAAAGTGCTCATAGTTAAAAATGACATAAAGAGAAGATGACAGAGATACTTCTATAGCCTTTTTAATGTAGATGTAAGGACAATATCTTTTTAGGTAATCTTAGCACGCCCAAGAGGTATCATAATTTTCTTTATTATTAGTAGATTACAAAGAAAGAAATTAAAAGAGTTTTAAGGGAGATGAAGAGGAAACGAGCCTAATGAGATACCTATAGAAGTATGGAAGAGCCTAGGCAAAGACGATCTTACATAGCTAGCCAAGCTTTCTAATGTAATCCTTGAGCCTGCTAAAATGTCAAAAGAGTGGAGACTTAGTATGCTAATTCCTCTTTACAAGAACAATGGGGACATCTAAAGTTATAACAATTATAGAGGCATCAAACTATTTAGTCACATTATAAAATTATGGGAGAAGGTGATTGACAAGAAAGTGAGAAATAATGCATTTATCTCGAATAACCAATTTGGCTTCATGTCAGAAAGGTCCACGACATAAGTTTTACATCTCCTTAGAAGATCAATAGAATATTAAAAAGAAAGAGAGTGTAGTCTACACATAATTTTTATGGACTTAATAAAGACATATGATATAATACCTAGAGAAATCATGTGGGGGTGTTTAAAAGTTAAGGAGTTCCTATGACCTATATATGGGTTATTAAGGATATGTATAAAAGTGCAAAGACTAAAGGAAAGACGATAGGAGGAGATATATAATATTTTTCTATCTATGTTGGATTACATTAAGGCTCCTCATTGAACATTTTTTGTTTGTAATAGATGAGCTCATTAAGCATATTCAAGGGGATGTATCATGATATATGTTGTTTAATGTGACATTGATTTTGTGAATGAGACAAAAGAGAATGTCAAAGTCTAGAAGAATACGCTAAATTACTGGAAGTGTTTTTAAGTATCTATCACCCAAAGTAATAGAGAGATCGGTGAAGACATTATTCATTGTATTAGATTACAGTGACTTAAATGAAGAAGTATATTTTTATCATTTAGCGATTAAGCCAACTATACTCTATGGGACAAAATGTTGACAATCGACAGATGCATAATCATAAATTAATACTAACGGAGATGAAAATGCTCTATTAGATAAGCAATCTTACTAAAAGAAATAAAGTAATGAATATAATAGTAAGAGACAAATTAGAGGTGACTAATATTAATTAAAATTAAGAGAGACAAGGCTAAGTGGTTCGAGCATAAGAGGAGATACTTGAGGCTATAGTGAAAAGATTGAATTTAGAGACTGAAAGGGAAAAAAAAAAAGAAAAACCTAAGAAAAACTGAGGGAAAATGATTGGGATAAATATGGCTCCACTAAAATTTACCAAAGGCATGAACCTTACCGATATCAATAAATGATCTAACATAATAAATTTTTTTTTCTCTCGTAGGTCTTTTGAACATTTTTCTTCTAACCTTATATTTCGCCTAAATATTTAATATATAATACTTTTCTCTTAATTATTTAGACTAAACACTTTTCATTTAGCCTAAATATTTTCTTGTAACTTGTTTGATTTATTTATTTACTTATTGTTTGTTTGTATATTTATTTATTTTATCTTTATTTTTTATTTTTACTTTTCCATATTTATTATATTACTTATTTTGTATTTTTCTTTATACATATTTATTTATTTATTATTATGATCATTATCATCATCTTTTGTCTACTTTTATTTTTATTTTTTATTTTAATATGTATTTTATTTTTCTATAGATTTATTAAAAAAACCTCTATCTACCCACTTCCAAATCTCTCCAAACCCGCATTCGAAGTTATCCACCAAAAATTTGACAAAAAGTACCACTTAAATCACGATGAAATCGGTTTTTTTCAAAATGGGCTACACTTTCTTTTCAACTAATAAATAAACAATACGAGAGAGCATACAAAGCAATATAATGTAAAATGAACCCGTATGAGTTTTGAGTTCTACTATAATGAACGATCACTGATAATAAATTGCAAAAGTTTTACTTCAAATTCTTTACCACCTGTTAGGATGTATCTGAGGGTCATTTTACTCGCCAATACGCTTATTATCGTGACGTGTGTGAACAAGGATCTCAAACCTATGATGTGCTTAGATTAAGAATGGGTAGGGTACATCTAAATAAACTAAGTATAAAACGACAGAAAGAGTGGTATAAAACGACAGAAAGAGTGGGCATCTAAATAAACTAACTCTCGAATTGATTAAAACAAATTTCCTTTTGGCTCTTTCTTCAGTCCGATATCCTCATCTCAACTCCAAGAACGTCCTTCACCAACTCGTATGTCACAAATGCAATTGCTATGGATGGGATAACCTAAAAGAAGGAAAAAGTTCCAAAGATGTAAACATATTTACATGTTATAGAATATTAAAAACAGTAGAAAAGCACCCAAACTCTAGCCAAAGTCTGCTTATTACAACAACTGTATAACCGAACCATCAAGCAAAAGGCTTTTTCTAGTGCAATGTGGGTCTTTGTGCACTGCAAAATCTGAATGTAGTAAGACAAAATACTAACCTTTACTGAGTTTGGGACCAAACCCTTGTACAATGCCCCAAATCCTTCATGTCGAACTGTTTTCCGGAAAGCATCTATCATACCATTGTATTCAATGGCTACTTTGTTTCTACCATCACCTGTGACAACTGAAGCAGCATCCTTCCAGCCAACCATCTGCATCCTTCTTCGAATGACATCAAGAGGATAAGCAACCGTCTGGCCAACAGTTCCAGCAGCAGCACCACATGCAAGACGTGTCGTCACACTCAACTCATTATTCTCAACTAGCCCAAATGAGTTAGTCTTCAGTAACCAATCCTTCAGAGATTCATATACAGCAAAGTTGAGGCCTACATAAGGTACCTACAGTCATTAGAGCAGCTAGTCATTTGGATGCATAAACAATCAAAAAGATTCTACTGATCACTTTTATGGAATTCATGCAAGTTAAGCAAAACAAAATTAGGTTGCAAACTAAAATATCTGACAGTTATGGTTAACAAATATAACTGCCAGGTCCATTCCAATAAGAACTAGTGCCCTAAGATCACTTTTTCGGTTCCATGGACGAAAAATCAAAGAACTTTTTGCAGTAATTAGCATTATTGGATATCAGTAGCAATACTTACAACTCCAATTACAGAAGGCAACCAGCCCCTATACAAAGCCCGGGGACCCTCTTCTTTGAGAACAGTTGACAATGCATGAAAGATTCCTCTATACTGGCGAGGGGACTTCTCCGTCTGTTGTAAAGAATCATACACATCAAATTATGTCACCAAATTTATTACATCAGTATGCAAAGCAATAATTCCAGTTTTGGGTATTTATGATCAATACCTGAACAGTAAGCCGTCCTCGAACCATATCCATAGGGTATGTCGCTGACATGGCTATAATTCCAGCACATGCTCCAGCCCCAAGACGTAGAATGGGTGTAAGCTGAGCATCATCTACAACGAAAATGGGTAGATGACATTAACAATTTCAGCTGAGTATCATCTACAACAGAAAATAGGTATAGATGACATTAATAATTTCATCTGATTGACAGTAATCAAGTATTCTGTTCTATCCCTAATTACACTAACAACACAGGGGTACAAGTTAACGATACAGTCAAACACTAATAAGTCACTCATGGCACGGCATGGAGAGGATGAAAGAAGTAGACCCACTTCTTGCCAATTAAGGAGCAACAACAAAGACTAATATATAGTTGTAAAGTAGTCCCAAAAGAATATGGGAGGAGACCAATTGATGCCAGTCTTAGCTTGGAACTTGTGATAATCAAACAATCTTAACTGAAAAAGCGAACACATAAACAAGTATTTTGCAATATCCAATTATGCAGAGTCCAGACTTATAGTAGCCACTTACCCCGTAAAGATAAAAAGTTGTAAACTTCACACAATCTTGTTTCTAAAGACAAAAACATTAAAGAAAAAGATCCTTGCAAAATTTATAATGATGAAACCCCAGACCATGCAACTGGCTACCAGAGAATCGAGGTTATAAAGTGATGCACTGTGTAACCCTTATCAACATCAGAGATGCATATTCTTTAGCTTCAACATAGTATTAACCCATACAAATGCAAACAAATCAATTCTTAATCATTTAGAACTAACATCAAACTAATGAAATGACAAAAAAAAAGAAAGTGAGATTTGAACATTGTAGTTTCAAATATCTTACTCAACTTTCAGAAAATGCAGACAAGCACTGTCAAGACATATAACAATGTAATTGTCAGGTAACAAAGAAAAAGAGATATCATCATACCACTTCCAATTTGCCGTCTATAGAACCATAAGATCCCCCTGTTTATGACAACAAGCATAAAAGGGATAATTGTTATTACACAGAAAAAGAGGACCACACTTCTACCTGGAATGAGTTTAAAACTGCCACTTCTTAATGTTGTACTCTAATGAAAGTTTGATGACGGTACAAAATGAAAAGTAGAGGCATCAGAGCGTACCTGGATGCTTCCTCATAACTGAAAAACTTCACAGCTGAATTTGGGACAATACGAGCACAGTTTGTTCCATTTCCTCTAAACAAGCCCCTGAAGCCCTCGATTTTCCATATGTATTTCAAGCCTTGAATTGTCCCATTGTATTTTATACTGTGAGGATTTTGGACCTGCATATTCCCAAGATAAAATCTCTCACTACAGTAAAACAGTATGTGTTCATACCAAACTGGCATTGGTATCAAGAACGGGTAAATTTTAGGATGAAAAATGAAAAAATTTTCATATCAATTCATTTTACCCCCATTTTTATATTTATAAAATCTTGTTTCTCCCTCCTAGTTTATCGATAAAATCTATCTTTTGCCCACTCATTTGTTAACTAAAAGATTTGTCCCCACTAAGTTGAAATCCTAGCTTATCCAAGCATTGTCATGTGGTTCTCTCCAACCTCTTTAGCAGACTTGCGGACAAGCTTACTTTCTTAACCAATTCAAAACATCAAAACCTAAACTAGCAAATTATGCCACTGACCGATGAAAGACTATTACTGTGTAATATAACATTTCAAGTTACAGGGAAAAAATGAACAGCCATATGATGAAAGACACTACCTGAAGTAGAATTTTTAATCTTTCTAAAGGTGCCACAGCAGTACGTGACCTGGTAAAATGTTGTGAAAATTACAATTTGAGGATTGGAACATGCTGAAAGTAGGTTGTATGTAAACAATATAACATTGCTAAAACATGGCAATAAAACAGTACGGCACCTGATACAGGTGCACTAGGACAACTATGCATGTACGCTAAACCCCCTCCCCTCAATCCCTGACCAAAGAGAATAAGAATGGTTCTCTTTATGAAATTAGTGCATAACAACAGAATATTAGAAGCATCCCACTATATTATATTCACATGCACATAAAGCACCGTGTGTTATTTTATTGGTATTAAATAAATTAAATGTTTCTAATCAGCATGCAAAAATGATAGTTCATATCAGAAAATAATATTGCATGCCTGTCTTAGAAGGATGGTCTATGGACCCCTTAATTCATATACTAAAATGAAACAAGCTAACCGCAGTACTAAAACTGTCGGGAAAAATATGCCAACTGAATGAAACAAATAAATAAAGGAAATTCATTTTGTTAAATATCCCATTCAATGCCATTTGCTCGAATTCAAATGAAGAAGAAGCAACGGAAAATGTAATATTAAACAAATTAAAGAAGTAAATTTTCCATTCATCATCAACATCAAAACTTGCCTATCATCCAAAAATGGAGTAAACGCACTTCCTCAACACTTAGCATAACCGACTTGCCCATATTTGAATTAAGAAAGAAATCAAGCAAACAAAACCTTCAAGACAAGAAAAGCATATCTACTAGTAACAGGAAATCAAAGACAGCTGATGATCACTGCCACCGGATAAAATTAAGGGAGAAAAAAAAACGTTATTCTTTTAATTCTACAAGCAAATTTGAAAATTTAAGAAGTAGCACCAGAAACAAAGTGAAAATGATTAGAAGACACAAAAACCGCGAATAAAAGTCACGGACTAAAAGTAACAAAAGACAGAGAAGCAGAAATAAGATGAACTTAAATCAATCAGCCGTTTAGTAAAAAAACAAACACAGTTTTTACTGAGAAGAAGAGAGCTCACACTCCTCCGGCGACTCCACCGGCTATCAGAGACTTGCAGATACTGAGAAGAGCAGGAGTGGGCGTCTTGATTTCCTCTCTAGCGAGCTTGGCCTCTTCGGCGAGATTAACGATCGTAGAAACAGCAGACTCCCTGGTCTTCACATCTTCCGATGCCATGTAGGTGAAACTTCCGGGCGCTGAATGCTCGGACCGGGATCCTATACTGGCATTCGCCAGAAGAGAGGGTGTTCTGAGAGAGGGAAAAGTGAAATTTATGGCTAATAGGGTTTAGTGAAGAGCAGAAACAAAAGCTTGCATTTAGGTATTTATAGTGGTACTAAGCCAACGGTGTTGGCCCCTCTATGCGTGGCTCTGTGATTTTCGGAGACGGCGACAAAAGTTCTTGTCCTTTGATTTTCGGAGGAACAAAAACTTTTGTTTTTGTCACCCGGGGATAGAGGATAAAAGTCTTGAGACAGCAACTAAACATAGAGAAGGGACAAGATTTTTTTGTTTTGTCTTCTGTCCCTACTAACAGGAACAACAACCATACACCGCGTTATCGTTAATGTCTATTACTAAAATTTTATTTCGAGATCATTTTAAATATAAAATGCTAACAGTTTTCTGAATATAAAAAGAATTTTAAGATTGCAAAAATTAGTTATAATCACTTTAAATTGACCAAACATTTAAATTCTTGGTCTGTGATCCTTAATCCATAGCTAGCCCAACACCCTCTGTAATTCAATCAAGGATCAATTTTCTAATTTCCAACTTTTTCAATCTCTCCCATTTCTCCTTCTCTCTGTCTTGCGAACAGGAAGAGAAATTGGAAGTTGATCTTTCATGTTTTCAAAAATTTCAAGAAAAAGCCCACTGAGAAGCTAGAACTTGTAAAAGAGTACCAAAGAGAACTTTGGTATGACGACAACACCTTCACTAGGGGGAAAAAAAAAGTTTAAGGATGAAGAGTTTTGGAGTAGTTGATGGAACTAAGAAGGGAGGTTCATTTCATGGATGTCTTCCATTATGGTCAGGTTCGGATCATGTCATGAGCCTTCCTGCGACTCTAAATGTTCCAAGGCTGGTTCCTGGTATTTATGTTGATCATAGTTGCTTCATTATTGGCAGAGGCATCCACTGATATGTTGTTGAGGCTTTTGGTTCGGGCCAGTGTTGTTAAAAACAGCGTTTCTGGGTTCATTGCGTACTCGATTATATTCGGTGCAATATAAAGATCTTATCTTTCTTCTCTCGGTTTAATGGCTTTCTAGTATCTAAATTACTTGGTTCCATTTGTTTCAAGAAGATGTTGTGTCTGGATCAACTTCCAGTGGCTTTCAACATGTCGACGTTTTAGAGGGGCTGGCTCGGGGAAGAGTTAGTGAATGGTAGTACTCTTAAAAATTGGTTAAGGCATAAACTAAGAAAAAGGTAAATACATATTTGCGTCCCATAATGAGGCAAACAGTCGACAAAACCTTATTGGTTCCAGAAAGAGGAATGACGGCATATTCCTTTTGCTATTAAGTATACATGGGCACTTGTATCACATATTAACGATACTCAGCACCTTGAATGTAGGCATAATTAAAAATATTTAAAAGTTAATTAAGTTTGTTTACATTAATCTACCTTAATCAGATAAACAAATGACCTGTTAATTGCTCTATTAGTACCTAAATTTACCAAAAGAGATGGCTAATGATATACATTCACGGCTTCCGCAAAGCAGAGGCTGCACCCATCACAACGGCCAAAATAATGCCAAGACCAGCCCCAATAGACGCACCGACAGTTGCAGCTGTGGTTGAAGATGCTTTCCCTTTCAGGTCTCGACTCCCTGCCAATGCCAATGCATGTTCTCGAGCTAGCTCCACCGAAAGCCTATCCTTGGCAAGTTCCTTGAATGAAATAAAATAATAATGTCTACGTTATGGAATAATCATGTCAATTAAAAAAAAAAAAAAGAGAACCAGAATCTCCAATCCATTCATCTTTGAGAACAAATCATCATCTACTTTTCAAGCTCATTAAAGAATAGTTGACACATTATAGCTAAGCAACGTAATCATGGACCAATAAACCATTCTGCAGTGCATAAGATGGTAGGAACCCCAGTCAAGAATGTTAGGAGCTAGCCATTCTCTTTAGAATGATGAATGTCACACCTTGTACTGCACAAAAAATTCAATTAAAACATGGACATATAGTAAATTGGCTCACTGTATATCCTTAGTGTGAATGCAAAACGAATGTGACGCATTTCCTCAATGACAATTCATGAGTATTCTTCAGTAACTGGGCCTCCTTTAGGTGCTTCATGTATGGACACAAGGAAAAACAAGAATGGCAAACAGGAAAACATAGGATTGGACTTTTTGTACCTCCAAAGAGGCTTCTTCATGACTGCGCAACACGCGGTGAACGAGTTGACAAAGTGAATTAACACCCTCAATGGTAAAAATTGTGTCTTTCTTCTGAAATGGCCTTCGGAAAAGATTAAATGGTCCAAACATAAGCTTTTGAGCAGCTATCCTTACTTCAGAATCTCCACCAGTTGCAATCCATGACAAGGAAGCACTTGCAGCAGCACTCGGTATAACATAAGGGCAGGAATTGACAACTTCTGTGGTACTTGGAGAAGCTTGGTATGCCTGCAAAACAGTGTCAATTGCTGCTCTTTGCTGGTGAGCACTGACAGAAAATTTGTTTGTTATGGCAAGAACCCAAGGAATTCCAAGGGATTTAGCCTCATCTAACAAGAGTGAAAGGACCGGCTTTTGCTGTGAAGAATTTGCATTACTAGACCGTGGGATCTTATGGGACAAGTTATGCACAAGAATAACCAAATCTGTCTTCCTACTGAGATCACGAATCCCCATCCACAATTCATCCCTGAAGCGTGAGGCCTCTGCATTCAGCTCCTATGTAGAAACATCCAAAGCACTCAGGATAAAATTCTAAAATATTGTATGGCACCACATAAGCAAAGACACTTGCCCCGCCAACCCAATGATGATCAACACTACACATTATTATAGTCATATAAGTGCATACAAATGAGATTTATATGATCAGACACGTACCTGTAAATTTACACCCATTGCATCAGAGTAGCAAATACCACCAGCAATGCCTTCTTGAACATCAGTCTCTATGTGCATGTTGTCAAAATTAGTGATGGTTGTTTGTCTGCATTGACCCATAATTGCCTTAAACAATGAAGTTTTACCAGCACCCTGCACAATAGATGATGTGTAAAATGAAAGGGCAGAAACTAATAAGAAACAAGATCCTTATTTTTTAAGTTCGCATCTACAAGGTTAATCACCTCAAGGCCAAGCAACCGCACTCGACGGGTCCTGACATGAACCTCCTTTGAGACAGTAGCAAAATCACTTGTGCAGAAAATGTATACATCTCTCAGACCTTCTGGACAGAGGACACTTTTATCTTCTGTTAAAACATGCTCCCGATTATTACTAACAACATCTGATTCTATAGAAGGAAAAACAGGCAACAAGGGATCTGCCACTATCAGATGCTTTGGCGGTCGTCTTAATGGAGCTCCAACTATAACCCTCATATTTTGTAGTTCTGATTGCAGTCCATAATCTGAAGAGTAGCTGGGTGCTGAAGGAAATGATTCCACTTTAGTTGAACACCTGGATGGGAAAAATGTATGACTTCAGGTAAAATAAAGTTCAAAGTATAAGCAGACTATTTACCTCTTAAGGTACATTTAAAAAGGATAAGAAAATGTCTTTAGTAACTTCTTATAAAAGTGTTCAGACACATTAAGGTATGCATACTGGAAGACAACTTTCCACATGGAAAGGACAACATTAAACATTGATTAGTGCATCACGACCAACTTTTCGCGGTACATCAAGTTATCTAATGGACATGCAAATGGTCGGAAATATTCAGTTCATTCACAATTAATATAGCATAGAAAATGATAAGAAATCACCAAGATGCCTAATGGAGCATTGTCATAATAAGAAAATCAATGTCAACAAGCACATTTTGTTAGGGAGATTAAGATTTAAATATATTATTAAGACAAAGTGTGGGAGTTGTAGTTGATGCTTGGCACCAGAAAAAAGTCAAAAGGCAAATTGAAATAAGTAAGAAAAGACAGTAGTACCAGCTACCATTCACTTGAGCATGAACCAAGGTGCAAAGATGCAACCCAAAACCTGTGATATCAACTTTTAATGGTTCTCCATTCTTCTCACCAGGAACACCACTCCATCCAAGAGGAGCAATTGAAGTAGCTGTACGAATAACTGGTGATTCTACAATATGTGCAAGATCTACAGCGCCAGCAACTGCAAGACCAAGCCATTGTTGTAAATGTGGAAGGTGTGGCAATTGCTCCATTCCTAGGAAAGATGAACCACCATCGTCTATGCACTTGTCATAAATTCTGCACAAGAAAGTGCAAGTTTTCAATTTATGCTTTCTTGCCTTGAGAAACCATAAAAATTTCTACAATACCTCTGAAACCGAGACCTATATGACTTCATTGAATGTGACTGGAATCGTTCCCTTAGTTCAGCAATTACAGATCTGACCTGAACATATCTTTGCCAAAACACAGCAAACAAAATGAGGGATCCCATAGTAACTACCTCCACCAATAGTTAGCATACTTCTCAGTATCAAGAAATTTATGTCAGGTCTGGTCCTCAATTTCTCACAGATACAGAACCTAAATCATATTAGAATAATTGATGTTATGCAAAGGAAACTCGTACCGAAGTCAATTTTGAATACTCTGCACCTGATAACGATTCCACTGACGAATCCCCCAACAGATATAGCTGTTGCAGAAAATTACTCCATTATTTGCATAACAAAATATGTAGAGCATGTTAAGACCAGTAAAGAAGCAAAAATGAGATGAGTGCATATACCCTGCTCTTAAGGTAAGACCATTCATTGCCTAGAATGTACAACTCCTCAACAAAATTCAAGAAAAAAATACCAGTAAAGGCATTACAATGAAAGCTTATACATTGCATACCCAAAAAAAAAAAAAGAATAAAGGAAATTTAAACTACCCATAAAGTTTCTTCACAAGGATTACTTTAGGTGAGCACAGACAACCTTAATCAGGATTTCATAGAAAAAATTTGGTACAAATATATTAAATAATAAAGGTATTATGGTAAAAGATAAAAGAAAGGGGAACAACTCGGGAAGGAACATTGTACATCCACTGATTTGCAAGATAGCTGTCATAGATCTCAATCAAACTTAAAGATTTATCATTATGATAAATCTAAAGAAATAGCAAAGAGCAATCAATTTAACACCAGTGTTTTCTACAGTTTTCAAACAGCTTTCCACCAGCTGGACTTTAAGAGAACAGACAGTAATTTTAAATGAAGTAACTTTGCTTTCTCACCTGACCAAATGGGACATACGAGGGTAGATAAGGAACTTGACGCCAGTTTCTTCCATCCCCATTTGTACTGTTTGTTTTTTCAGTTGATTGGACAGCTATTGCATCATCCAGTGACCGTGAATTGGTCCCAGTTATTGGTTTAAGAGATATGCCATCAGAACCTTCTTGAATCTCAAGAGACTGGGGTTCAGCTACTATATCCTGAAGTGAAGATGTTCCAACACGATTAGAGGTTGAAGATGTGTCTGTAAGATCAACTTGCATTCCAGTGTACTTGTTAAGTTGTCTTCTTAATCCCTCAAGAGGAACAAGCCTTGAAAGTCTCCAAAAAGAAGTCTGAACAGGACCTAAACCCAGAACTAACTGCTCCCTTCCATTCTCTTTTAACTTTTGTGCCCTTGACTTTCCTAGCCCTCCTTTGCCTTTTGAGACCGTTTCATTTGTACTTTCAACCTCAGCATTGGTAGACAAAGGTTGGGCATTATAATGATGGAAATATGCCGGAGACAGGATGCGAGGAACCAAATCTTCAGGAATGCAATAACTCTTAAAATAGTGGTGCCAGCCTTTTTCATGGACATAACTATAGAATTGGTGAAGGAGAAGATAGAACAAGTCATATTTGAATATATTAGTCTTATTATTCCATAAGTGAGTCAACATAAGATAGCAATATCTTTTGTTATCTAACAGAGGATAGAAATACTATTTGGAAAATGAAAGGAGACATACTCTCTTAAAGCAGCATTTCCAACTGGGGGTTGAGAAAAGGTTATGCACTTAATGCTAACCTTTTCATTGTCTTTCAATGAAGATGATGCAGCAACAACCCTCAGAATAGCGAGTGTAGCTAATGCTGCTACCTAAATGGATAGGAAATTGAAAAGATGAGCCATATGGGAACAGAAAGAAAGATCTCTGGTAAAGATCGTGAAGAAGTTGACTAACTTACTGCACCACCAAGTGAATGTCCACATAGTACAAGTTTTTGTTTCTTCTTTTGTGCAAGCCTGTACAACTCTAAAGCAGGTATCCCTTTAGCACGAGCTAAGAATCCCTAATACCAAAGTTCAAGAAAACCAGATGGATGAGTACACATCTGAGTTGAAACATCAGCAGTACAGAAAATATAAAAGAGAAAGAAGGATCGTATTAATGCACATAGAACACCATCTTAGAAAAATATTGCAAAAATGAGTAAGAACTTACTCGGTGAGCAGCAGGCTTGGGTTGATCTTTCACTTGTTTAGGTTTTGATTCAAGTAAACTCCTCTGATTTTCCTCATTACCTTTATAATTTTCACCTGGTCTGGACTCAACAGCTTCTCCCTTGGCAGTATCCTCCACTATATCTTCATTAAATATAGCACCTTGTAGTATATTGACATCAGTCACAACATCCCTGATTATAAGACCTAGGTCAAATGCCATGTAAAAGATATAAGGTTGTCAGCTTATCCATAAAGATATAGAGCTTACTTGTACTGCTTTGTTCCAACAAAGGATGCAAATAATGTGTCACCCGCTTCAGCCAATAGGTACCTTCAGCAGTAAAAATGAAAAGAAGCTATAATGCATCGACAAGAATAAAGCCACTTAGGAAAAAAAAACAAGTGAATCATCCTGAAAGAAACGTACATGCTCAGGAATGATCAGAAAAATAGATGGCGCATCACAGACAAGAATCCAACCATTTATTTTGAAGATCAAAATCAAATAAAGCGTCTACACAATTGGATGAAATTCAGTTTTTCACATCATGCATGGAACGTTAAAATGAAAAGAGACATATCTTTACAATGACAACCCCAGATCAATGTCTTCAGTATCCTCAAACTTGCAAAGCATAAGAATTGAAAAGTGCAAATATTGAGTTACATAATTTTTTGAAAAGACAAAGTTAAGACAGTTAAGGAACAATTAACAGGCATCAAAAAACTGGAGTGGCTGGTAAGTAAAGAGTGATGTATAAACAATCAATTACAAAAGGCTTTGAAAAACCTGTGAGGAACATGGTCTGAGGAGGGCTGCACTCGCTCCAAGGAGACAACTTGTCCTCCAAAATCGGCCTTAAACCTGTTCACAGCTCGAACCATCTCACTAGCTGGTCTCTACCATATAACAAAGCCATATCGTAAGTATGATAATCACGAACAATTCTACATGTGGACAACATTCATAATAATATTCCACCTTTAAACATTTAGAAAACGAGATCCTAGCACAAAAGGTAGTTCCTTAAGTAATTCCATATAGTCCTAGCAGTGAATGAAAAGCCATTCTTTATGATTACTGTGTCATTTTTGGTTGTTAACCAATTTAAGATTCTGAGAACTTTAAATATTCGAATTTCTTATATGCAGATGTAAAGAAGTTGCTAAAGCTCAAAGTCCATGAATGCTTCCATCTATGCGGTAGAATTGCAATGAACACTGAAACAGGATCATAGGCATTAAACTATTTAAATTTTGGTGAAGGGAATCGTAGACACGTAAAAGCTTGATGGGAAGTATTGACTCATGAAAGACGGCCCAGAACATCAAGAGCGTATTTTGCATTTTCTCAACTTGTTATTCTCCGTGCTTACCGCTATAGAGGAAAAGTCAAGGAAGCAAGTTTTGGAGGCTCAAAACTTCACTTAATAAGATTCTTCAAACGTTTATTTCCTGAAATATTGATTAATTCAGATGCCTTTTATAAGCAATGAATAATCTATAGTTCCCAAAACTAGCTCTTACGCTCCAAAACAAGTCAATCTAAGAAAGACTGGATACATCAAATTCCCTCTTAACTACCTGTTAAATTGCTACAGAACTTTTCAACCAAACGAAGCCAATATATATATCCAAAACAAATCATTGCCATTAACCTAAATTAAATCCTAAGAAACCTAGTCCATTTTTCAAACGCCTTCACTTATCCTTCGCACCAGCTTATTCATACAAAAAGCAAATTGAAAAAAAGATAAATTAAAAAATGGGGTGGGATAGAGTTGTAAGTTGATTGACCTTATAAACGCATTCAGAAAGGACCATGCAGCAGAGAATATCCTGCAAGTCTGAGACAGAGTCCACCTTAAGGGCTAGGCAGAGATCTTGGAGCTGTTTCTTGCGACGCGTGTACTCCAACTGAATCTGTTTTCTCTGCTCTCTGTCGCTGATGATCCACGGTGGCCATCGCATTCTCCACTGGAACGGGCCCCAGGACAGTCTAAGGATTTTGGCCCGCTGCTCTCTCATCCACGACTCTACTCGGCTCTGTATGGCCTCCATAGTTAGACAAGTAGTGTGTGTGTGGTTGTATAAAATCAAAACACCAAATAATTGAATCCGAATACAACAAAATTAAGGGAGAAAAGGAAAAGGATTGAATGGAACAAGCGTGTAACGGACTTGGACATGAATAGGTGGGGAGGGGGTGAGAAAGGAAGGAATCTGCGTGTGATTGGAGGAAGCATATGCCTCCCCGCAGTTATCACACACAACACTCGGTTTCCGTTTCCGTTTCCGTGTCTCTAATTTTGCTTCAAAAAAATTTTTATTTAATGGGAATATCACTCGGCCAGTTACATCTAGGCTAAATTTATATGATTGTCTAAAATGTCAAATTCTAAGGCTGTATTTGGTTACTGTCTCCAGTATGTAGAGACGAAATGAGACAAAAATTTGAAAATAAAATAGAATAAAAATTGGAGACAATAAGATGTTTGGTTGTGATGGACAAAACAGATAAAACTATCTCCGTCTTGAGGACAGAAATGTATTTGACTGCAGTTGATAGAACATAAAAACTGTATCAATAACTAAAATACCCCTACAATATAATATGATTGGAAATATATAATTCATTGATTATTTTAAAACGAATGATTTGTATTAGAAAAAAAGTTAACAAATAATAATAATAACAATAAC
>JANZLH020000065.1:3708183-3719577 GCA_026770325.2 Erythroxylum fimbriatum
CATTTCCCCTATAATTCGAACACCCCCTTAAAAAATAAGGGTCCCCCTGCAAACGAAACACACTTCTATCTCAACCAGTAATCACACCGCAAATTCAATCTCCGTCCAAGATGTGTGTTGTCAAGTTTAACACAGTGCAAGACATCAATAACAGTATCAGGGACATGCAATGGGCAGTTTAATTGCGAGATCATGCATCAGGCGATACAATTAGTATCCAAAGCATAGGCACTGACCTTAATTCAAATGCCGATAAATGTTCCTGGAGTACGACACGGCCAATGAACAATGTCACGGGCGATCAAGATGTTAGAGCTGCAATGAAATCCAACAATACAATCATACATACCTTATTTTCTAATAACTATTACGAAAGGCATGACATCTTATACTCAATGCTAAACATTTATATATCATTGTCAGATAATTAAACTAAGGATCTCATATTCAGTCTTAAACACCATATTCCACGTGGATCCTATTGAAATTTCGGCAGCATTTCCCCTATAATTCGAACACCCCCTTAAAAAATAAGGGTCCCCCTGCAAAAGAAACACACTTCTATCTCAACCAGTAATCACACCGCAAATTCAGTCTCCGTCCAAGATGTGTTTTGTCAAGTTTCACACATTGCAAGACATCAATACAAGATTCAGGGACATGCAATGGGAAGTTCAATAGCGAGATCATGAATCAAGCGATACAATTAGTAACCAAAGCATAGGCACTGACCTTAATTCAAATGCCCTCAAATGTTCCTGAAGTACGACATGGCCAATGAACAATGTTACGGGCGATCCAGATGATAGAGCTGCAATGTTTTCCAACAATAAAATCATTCATACCTTATTTTCTTATAACTGTTACGCAAGGCATGACATATTGTACTCAATGCTAAACATCATTTATCATCTTCAAATAATTAAACATTTGAATAAGAATACACTCAACTCTTAAGATGATGCAACTAATAAAATATGTAAATATTAATAAAATATGTAAATAAGAATACAAACACTATCAAAATGAGGATGCTAATATAGAAGTCTCACAATCACCATTAAGGAACTCAAAAAAATATCATAAGCATACTTGTAAATGTTGGAGAACAAATTTAAGGGTTTAATCAACATTTTGGTGATCTAAAAGCCACAGAAAAACTTGCCCTACTAGCCATGAATATTAAGGAAATGCAAATGTTCCAAAAGACTTGCCTAACCAAGAACATATTAAAAAGGAACTTGGAGGCCATAGACAAACTTCCAAAAGCTAGTAAGGACACTAAGATGGCCTCCTAGGAAGAAGAGAAAGCAACTTAGGAACCATAACCCCTATTGTTTTATAACTAAGAAACAACTTAGCAGGCAAATGATAACTTTTCACTAAGCAATATAAAAAGATCAAGAAGGAAGGCCAAGGGTAGAGTCCATAATAAGATCTAAAACTAAGTTTTATGTCAATAATTTTTTGGAATGTGAGGGGTATCAACTCCAAAAATAAAAATGAATGAATTTTTATTAAAAAAAGCAAATTCTAGAAACTATAATAAAAGAAAGTGAACTCAATATAAGCTTGTAGCTTTTTTGGGAAAGATTGGAACATTTTAGTCGATCACCATCATCATATCAATGGGAGAATAGTTGTAGCATTCAATCTAATTTGCTAAAAGTGATTGATATCAAGTATTCTGCTCATCTCATTCACTTAGAAGTAGAGGTACCAAAGAACTCATGAGTCATTTATATTATCCATACATATGAATTCAGGAACAGATTCATAAATTTTTTTGAGTGGGGGCAAAATTTTACTGGAGACAAAAAAAAATTTAGTGGGGGCAAAATTTTAATTTTTTTATGAGTTAAAATTTTAAAATAATAATTTTTTAGGTAAAATTTTTTGCTTGCCCCCACTGTGATTCCGTCTCTGCATATGATACAAAATTTTCCTTCTAAAAGGTTGAATTATGAAGGGACTTGGCTAATATCTATGTTGGTATGACTAATCCTTGGCTGATATTAGGAGATTTTAATAGAATAATTTATTCACGTGAAGTAGAAGAAGACAAGAAGGGAGTAAACCTCTTTGATAATGGGTTTAGAGAACGTATAAGGAAAAAAAAAAAAGAGAATTTTATACTTGAAGTTTGATAGAAACCTCGTAGCCTAGAGCAATAAACAACAAAGTGCATGGCTATTTAGAAAGAATTTGGGTATAGTTATGATAAATGATGCCTATTTAAATCAACTTCTAGATAGTAAAGCATATTTTTTGCAATCCCATATCTTTATATCACTCCCAGCAGGGATCTAAATGGGCCAATCTTCTAATCTAAGACATTTCCATTTTAGGTTTAACAACTACTAAATTGATCTTAATGGATATGAAGAAGCAATAGCTAAGAGAATGAATGAAAACATAAAAAGATTTAATTAGGCGTTCAAATGTATTAAAAAAAGCTCAAATTTGTGAAGAGAGAGCTTAAAGTTATGAACAAGAGGAGAATTAATAGCACTTTGGAAAATATACAAAATAAGAAACTAGCACTCAAACAGGCCCAAATGAGAATTTATACAACATTTAAATATGTAAATAAAATTTACCACTTAACTGTATTACTATTAATAATAAATTAAGATTATATTATCATATCAAAAATTGAAAATTTCTAAATCTTTATGTTTTTAACAAACCTTTTAACATATTTTTGCAGGAAAAAGTAAATTAAGAATATAGAATATTTTTAATAAATTTAAGTCAACTATAAATAACTTTTTACAGAAGGAATATGATAAATAAGGATACATCATTTTGTACAGGAGAATTAATAACTTTTTACAGAAGGAATATGATAAGGATACATTGTTTTGTGCAGGAGAATTAAGATATATTACATGAAATTACATATATCTAAAAAAACGCAATTAAACAATTTTTTATTATTTCGTTACAGGTAAATTCATGATAGAAAGCAAGGGAATCCAAAAGGAGACGGGAAATAAGGTCAGCTCGAAGAAATTGGAATGCCTCTTCAATTATGCCTGCTAATATACAAATTTAAGTATGTCATTCATCATTGTACAAATCAAAATTGCTTGTGCAACTGCAGCACGGAAAAATCCTATAATCCTCATTTGCCTAAAAAATCATCCTCTAAATTAACAAATATGAAACTAACCATCCCGATACCATCAATTTAAGATCAGCCTCTCTCTGTTACTTCCTCGGACAATATGCATCAACGATGATAAGCATTATGCATATATCTGTTGCTATAATAACTCGCTTCAAGGACAAGGAATCAGATGCCATTAACATAAATCAGAACTACTCTGAACCTTCAAAAAAATGATTCGGACAACATATCGAAGCAGAAGAGACCTTGAATGGCCTGTTACAATGGCAGCAACCCCAGAGCAGCAGGAGGAGCAAGTCATCCTACCAGCACACCTCCAAGTCCTGGAGGTAATAGCCAAATCTCGCAGAAATGAAAAGATCCACCCACTTGGGCAATGTCAGTATGGAATCACGTATGGAAGTGCAACAATGTCTGCACACTTCTGTCGAGCTTCTGCCCAGACTTGGATTTCTCCATTAGTCACAGAAGAACCAGTCTCAAGCTTCTTTGACTTGTGATCACGGTTAAAAAGCCATTCCTGATCACAGCAATCAGGCCATTCATCCAACTTAGGTACAGAAAGTATCCGATTCAGATACTTCAAATCAGGATGTGGTGGTTTTTGATAGACTTCACCATTCTCCTTAGCTGGTGCATTAGCAGAAGGTTGCCTTGGTTTGCAATCATTGGTTTGCAGAGGTGTTAAGAAACCATTAATTTTGCGGTCCATAACATTGGATCTATGATCATCAACTAGCCCCTGCTTCTCAGATGTAGGTGGAATAGAAGTTTGGCATTGTTCCAACTTATTTCCATTTTCAATAACCAAGTTAGAGGAAGAGACAGGCCTTGCTAATTTATTAGGACGTTCTCCATTGCCTGTCAAAAATTTAAAGGCCAAGGCAGATTAGTAAGCACAACATAAAAATGCTTCACCAATGACACGGAACCCAAAAAAAACAGAGGGCTGATATCAGCGATGATAATATGTCTATATTAAGTTTTAGTTTAAAACCTGTCCAAGAGTGAAATGACTCATGCACTGAAGAATAGATACTTAGCCGACCATCTAACTATAGCGTACATCTATTCCCGCAACTAGTGGCCCACATCTTCAATTAAGTTCCATTCAACATAAAGAAATAAAAGTGCTGCACTGCACAAAACATTAAAGGACTCACCAGGTAGATATCCATTGATTTCAACCTCCTTTCTTTTCCCAAGATTTTCCTCAACAGTAGAATTTGTGCCGCCCAACCTGGCAGGATCAGAAGATCTAGAAATCCGAAAATCCAGTGAGTCCTTGCTGCTTCCTTTCAGTAGGGGGCTACTTTCTTTGAATTTAGCCTGATCATTTGTTGGTTCACTCACCTCCCTCACTTTTGCCTCCTTTTTCTTTTCTTTATCTCCTTTTTTATTCTTTGCTATTCGATCCTTCTCAGGATCTCTGTATTTGTGCTTGTCACCTTTATTATCATTTTCTTTGTGCTTACTCTTCTCCTTCCTTTCAATTTCCTTCTCAGGGTCCTTCTCCACCAACTTTGTAATTCCTTCAACTCTTTCTTGACCCATACCAGGAAAACTCTGACCAAATGTTTTTTCCACACCTCCTGCATCATTGTGGTTTCTTTGTCCACTGACCTTGCTACGATCTTCATTCTTATCCTTGCGCTTTTGTTGCTCCTCAAGTTCGTTGAGGTAAAGGTTATCCAGTGCCCACCCTTGCACCTCAACTTTCCTTTGCTGTGCTTCAGTGATCTTATGAAGCATTTGGCTTCCTGACACCCTGTCTTCCTCCCTAATTCTTTTGACCAGCTCGTGCACATACTTTGAGTCATTGATATCTTTATCTGGCACACTGTTAGAGCTGAACTTCTCCCCATTATGAAACTCTGATTGTCCTTCAAGTCTTAGCTCATCATAAACCTGCCTTTTCTCCTTAGCCTTCTCCTTCTCCTTCTCCCTGTCTTTCTCCTTTTCCTTGTGCTTCTTTTTTCTGTCTTTTTTCTCGCTATGTTTTTCTTTGCTTCTATCTTTGTTCTTTTTCTCTTTGCCCTCTTTTTTTTCCTTATCTTTCTTGTCCCTTTTGTGCTTCTTCTCCTATAAATAATGTTCTAATTAGAAACAACCCAAACAAAAATGTTAACAGATTAGGAACTAGATGCGAGAATGGTACTATACTTTGAATATGTACAGAGGTTTCACATCAATCAGAAAATAGAATCTGTAGTGCATGATCAGACAGTGTAAAAGAAAGTTGGTATACAAGGAAGATAATGACCCAAGCACAACAAAATATACACACACAGTGAAGTGAGAACAGCCCACTTCAACCAAAAAAAGAAAAGAAAAGAAAAAGACTTGGGCTCTATGAGAATTGTCTAAGCTAAGGTGAAAAAATGCACATTACACAATTTGTGCCAAAAATCAGATACACAATTATAATAAAAATTTAGAAATTTTACATCCATGATTTCTTTGCAAAAATTGTGTAATGTGCATTTTTTTTTTTTTTGACATTTCTTGAGTCCTGAATGAATATATACTACCTCAAGGACCAACTCACGCTGCTGAATTAATATCTTTGCCTTCAGTATCTAAGGTGATACAGCCAAACCAAGATTCTTACACACGTCATAATGTTAGCTTGTCTCCTAAATCAGAATTATGAAAGTATAAACATTTGTATAAAAGCTTGGATTTCAAAGAAAATAATTTGGACAAAATTTAAGCCAAATCTATGCGGTGCTGTGGGAGAAAACAGAATTAAAACAAATACTTCAAATTTCCCCCATGAATTGCAACAATTGTCCATAAACAAGTTTTTTTTCAATAATTAAGGATTTCATTAATTTAATATATATACATTCTAGAGTACAAAAGGTCGAGGATAAATCAAAAGGTCTAGATTAAAAAAAGTTGTGGTTCCTCGTAGTCATCCACATCTTGAAACCTAAGGGATACTCATGAGACCACATAACCAGTATTACTCCAATCCCCTTGTACATAATCAAGTTGTTGATACATTAAACCTAAAGCAATCATAGAAATCTGTCTAATAACTGTGACAAAGAAGACAAGCTAGAAACCCAATCTGCGTTCCAGATAATCCATTTCATTAAGCTGCCATTTTCCGAACAGCAAGAATATTTTTGTTTCAGTAATTTATATTTACTTTTGACGGGCAAAAGGGGAATATAACCCGCCAACCTATTATGAGATTACCTCAACATTTCACATGATTAGACAAAGATGCAAGGGAATATGTCGGGAATGTATTGGGCTAGGTACAACCAAAAGCAAGTTAAACCTTCTTTTACATGTCAAGATAACTGGACACTGGATACATAAAAGTACACAGGGCATGAAAATATGATCTTTTTTGGCAAGTTCACTAATATGCAGAGTATGACCTGGATCAGAATGAGCCTAATTATATACACCAACAAAAATAAGTTCCTCAATGTAAATATTTGAAGTAACAAAATGCACAGAGAGCACATTATGCATATCAGTTGTTGCATCCAAAAGAGCTATTTCCAGCTATACAATATAAGCAACAATGGGTGCGAATATCAAATGCTCTCCATCTCAGAAGCTTCAATTAAATACATAGGCATTTTTAATCAACTTCAATTGCAAGATAAAGCGAATGTGTCCAACAAAATAAAATGAAAAGAAAATTTCAATCTCACATGTAGTTGCAACATGAAGCTATACACTTCTCTTACTCATTACATACACAAGCAAAAAGATATTTACGCCTGAAATATAATCTTCTTGTCCACAACACAATCAAATTTAAACCTCTTTTTTTTTTTGAGATTGTAATTTATTGATGAAAGAATGTCTATATTATACATCTCCCTAGAACTCATTTCGACTAACATTCTAAAATAGCTAGTTCTTGTTACCTACAGCCCTGGACGTCACTTCTACTATCATTATAAAATAGCTATTTACAGTAAAGCCCATTACTTCCTCACAATTAATCAACTACAGATACTTTTAGCTTACAAAGCAAGGCTCTCAAAAAACCAAGCATCTACTCAGAAGTAACGAAGAATAACCACACTATTAATGCCACTGGTGCAGGAAACTAAACAGAATAACTTCATCTAAACAGTAGTGCAGCTTATTCATAGCAAGTGTGCCCTTATATAATTAGGATTATTTACTACAATTACATATATATCATATAATGGAGAAAGCTCCATTTCCATTCTCAACAGCATAATTAATTCTTAACAGTTGTATAATGATGCCATTAATCTGAATAGGTTAAGTTAAATTCACATTTCTTCCACATGAAAGTTAGCATCAAATTGAGGCATCCAAATCGCTATGCACTATATATGTTAGCAAAATTTTCAGTCTGTCTTTAGTTGGAATTCTTGACATTAAAACCTAGAAACCTCCATTATGACTATCATCACGATACTACAGCAAAAAGTGGCCAGGCTATCAATTCTAACATCTTACATTTAGACATTTCAGTTTACTAGCAATTAATCTCAAACGATTTCCAACTACTCTAAATTCACATGGTAACAAAATAGTAGCAAACATAAAAGTATAACAGTAATTTTTTATGGAAAGAGCAGCATGAATCACTGGAAAAAGTGAGAAGTCCTTTAGATGAACACAACCCCATCGCTTTTTACATGGTGAGTTCATAAATCTCTAGGCTGCGTTCAAGTCAATTTCATATTCAAATCTTTTGAAATTTAAAGTGAAAATTAAGTATGCATAGCATGTTCAAACTCCAAACAAGGAAACAAAGGGCATAAAAATAAGAAAAAGCATTTAATAATTAGATGCTCATGGCTTTCTCCATGGACGAGGCAATGGGAGCGAGTTCTATGCAAAATCTGTATCAGACACGTGTTCTGGTATTGTTCACATGAGACCTTCATACATTCAGGTTGGTGCCTAAATTTTGTTTAAATAGTAAGAAGTATGCTTGAAACTTGTAATATAAGAAACGTGACTTCTATAATCTGCTAAAATCAATCAGTGAAGATTCCAAATTATATGAAATAATTCTAGAAGCTGACTTGAAGCACATTTTCCTGTCCTCTTTTGATTTCATCCATGTGTTCCTTCCTATATCACCTAGTGGAGTTTCAGTAGTTTCCGGTTGTAATTAGGTAAAGACCTAAAAATTTTAACTTAAAATGGTGAGATACTGACATGGATTCAAATAATGAGGAATTTCAGAACGGCCAGAAGAATATAATGCAGAGTTGAAAGCAAATCACGCTAGCAATACCATATTACTAGAGAATGATATTTTCAACCTTTGCTAGCAAGTCAGTATCATCAATTGTAACCTTCTTTTCATATCCTGGAGGAGGAAATGGAAAGCAACGAGACATTGCACGTGAGCTTAGAAACAGCAAAGTGGGATTGGTCCACCAAGCAAAAAGCTTCGCTTAGTTTCCTGCACTGATGTTCCAATAAAGGAACAGAACAGCGGCCTTTCTCCTGTCCATGCACCATGTCCCTGCAATCATTTCCAGCTTGGAAATCACTCCATGCTTTTCGAATACCACCTTTCAATCCACAATTCACGTATTCAAAGAAGGAGATTTTAGGGCGTGCAAAAACTCAAGTCACAACTCAGAATCAAAAATAGAACCACGTGGAAGCTTTAAAATGCCCGATCTTGCTGTACCAGAAAATGAACAAGCTCCTTCAATGTCCAGATAAGTAGTAATGCAAACGAGATAAGTCCGTGGGAAATATATTTCAGAAAAGCTGAAGCTCCAGAGCAATTTGATCCTGCTTGTTTGCCACTAGGACACTAGTGAGATCATAACCTACTCACAAGTTAAACCAATATCAGGAGCTTCACTTAAACAGAGGAATCAACGAGTCAAGCAATAAGTGCACAGACCCCAAAACTTGTACTTACTCCCAAGTTCCGAAAGACCCACTGGTTTTGTTCCAAAGAAAATCACGAGAAATTCCCTCTCGAAGATCAATGTGCAAACTTAGAACCACAGCTGTTGATCCCAGAAAGCACTACTTCTGTTAGGTGTAATAGTAATAGAAAAGAAAATTTACCATCCAATCCCCAGTTTCCTATAAAGAATATCCTTTCATAACCCTAATCCCTCAAAAACCACAATTAAGGTTGATTTCAGTGATGATCAGATCAAACCCTAGAATAGACCAATGGAACAAAAATTAGGTCAGGCACAGGACCTACTTAACAAAAACCCCTAATTCCAACTTTCCAAGCCATCAGTAAACAAATACATCTGTAAATAGAGTTATATTTTAAAGAAAAAAAAGGAAAGATTTATGAATACAAGCAAAGAGCTTCAATGGTAAAAACAGAGAAACAAGGAAGCGTTCACACAAATTTTTATTTTCTTTTTGTTAAGGTGCAAGGGCAATGTATAAGTAGATGGATAAGATCCCAAAAAGGAAAATCTATGAAGAAGAAAATGGAACAAACAAAGGTGAAGAAGGAAATGGAAGAAGCTTTTCAAAGTGTTTCCTCTCTCTTAATCCTCCCCCACCTACCTACCTGTCTGCTAATCTTTGTAATCTTATTTTTGGGTTCCTTTGTGTTTTCAGATCTTCTATCATCAAATCTCAAAAATGCCTTGTTTTTTAAAATATGGGCTTATTTGGATGCTTTGTGTTTCCGGCGAGAAGGGGGGTCTGTTTTTATCTCCTCCCTCTCTCTCTCTCTAAGTTTTCTGAGATGGTTTCTTGGCCAGTCTTAAAAGAAACCCCAAAAAGGGCGTAATAATAAGAAAGAGAATGGCAAAGGGTATTTATAAGCGGAGAGAGGGAAAAGGATGGCGTTGGAGAAACGTGTCAATGAGAAGAATCCAGACATTGAGAAAAGGAGGGTATAAGGATGGACAGCCACAGCCACAGCCACAGCCACGGCCTACTTCTCCTCAAGTTTTTATTACGGCTTGGGGATTTTGGTTGTTTCTATCTCTCTCCTTTTTCTTTTTCAGTTCAAATACAATGGCCACTTAAGAAGACTCGGCTCCTTTTTAATTTGGCTTCCTATTTGTAACCCTTGAGGAATACATTACTATATACAAACTTTTGTACAAATAAGGGGTGGGGGTAAAATGCTTACTTTCATGATGTCAATTAGGTATTAAGATTAGAAACAAGGTCGGTTATTTTTCACTTTATTTTTTTATTTTTAATTCAATAAAAATTATTTATTTAAGTTTCTATTTTTAGGTTGCTTCTTTACCTAGGATAATAGACTGGAAGGTGAAGAAACCATTTGTGAAAAGATAGACTAAAGCATGGCAAACACTCAATGGATGATAAAATTCCCCAACAATTTTTCTAGCTATCCTTCCAATAACTTATCAGACCATATTCTAGTTTTGACTCAAACTAAAGCCATCAATCCTAGAAAACCATTCGGGTATAATGATTTCTTACTTGAGGTTACAGGCTTTGAAGATGCTGTCTGGAAAGCATTTAGAGCAAGGATATTTGGCATTAAACAATACATTTTGACGTAACGCGTTGTAACACTACTCAAAATAAATAGACCTACAACTATAGCAGTGATGAGTCTAGGTCAATCCCACAAAAAGTATGTGTAAAACTTTTGAAATGAAATCAATCCGTATTTATGTTATGGGAGGTTTTATTGGTTTCCAAATAAGAAAATAAAACTAAACTAAACTAATGAAACTAAATTAAAGAAAACATTAAAAAATGATGAAAAGTGATGAATACATTAAGAACTCGTTCATCGGCTCAATCTCGTCTTGCATACGATTAAACATATCTCATTGAATTGTTATTCTTATACCTCTCCTAGCAACTATTAATAATGGGTTAACAATAAACCCTATGAAAAGTGATGAATACGTTAGGAACTTGGTCATCAGTTCAATCTCGGATTACACACGATTAAACATACCTCATTGAATTGTTATTCTCATACCTCTCCTAGCAACTATTAATAGTAGGTTAACAATAAGCTCTGTTAACCTCGATTTTTCCTTAGGTCCTGTTTAATTAAGAAGAGCTCATTAATTAAACTTAGCTATTGAACAACTTAGAACAAGTTCTCTAGATTTAATTAGACGGCCACATTAGGATTTAGGAAAATAGATTAATCAAGGCAACATCCACACAAGCTCGGGTCATTTAACCTAGGTTATGTTATCTTAATGATTCCCTCTTTACTACCACATTTCAACCTTCCATGAGATTCCCTCCAACAATCAACCTCAATTCATATGGCTCATCATATTCAATAACATCCTATTATTCAC
>JANZLH020000066.1:27183-40025 GCA_026770325.2 Erythroxylum fimbriatum
CAATAAATTTAATAAGAATAAGTAATTTAATAATAATATTTAACAGTTATTAGAATAATGGAAATATAATTTATTAATTAATAATTACATTTTTTAACAATTATAATTGATTATTACTAAATAATACTAAATAAATAAATTTATACTTAATATTATTTAATATTAATCCTGTACTGCAAAAGTCGGCTTCTACATAAATAATATACTTATTAAACATGGCTTTGATATCATGTGAGACGTTCAAGGCAAGGAGAGAAACGGCTTAGCTTAGACAGGTGATGTGACATGCTTGGACAAAGAAACGCGTGGTTTGATTATTTAAGACAAAAACGGCGTCGTTACTAAGTTAGACAGAGTAGGGCATAGTTAAATTAGACAGGTGATCTGTGCTCCTTAATTCCCATAAGTAACCTGCCCTTGATCAACTAGATTGTAAAACAATTCATCTTCGACGAGAGGAATGATCTTTCGATTTGAGCTCTCAAAAGCAATCAGACCAAATCGTAACAACATTTTTTTTTGGGATCAAATCGTAACAACATTTAATAATTTAGAAAGTATTATTAAATAAGAAGGGAGATGGCGAATTTAATCATAATACTATTATGTCATTGTTATGTTACTTAATTTTTATTTAATTAAGCAGACGAAATAGTAGTATTTTATATAGACATAGAAATATTTAATTATTCAATAATACAACGAAGACGGATGGTGGAGGAGTTGAGTCCAAACTCCAACACAACCTCCTCCTTTGTCCTCACCCCCCACTTTGCTTTCGTACTGGCCAACGGTTTATAACTGTCTTCAAACTTACGCTACGCCTCTGTTTTCTATAATTTAGATTATTATATTTGTAAAGAGAAGGACCTTCTTTTACGCCCACTTTTCTCTCTTATTTCTCCTCAACGATGACGTTTCCGGGTCTCCCTCTTGTCTTCCTTCTACTGTTAACTTGCGGTTTTGTTCTTGCAAAGATTCCGACTACCTTGGACGGTCCTTTTCAGCCCCGCACCGTTCCTTTTGACGTTAGTTTACGTGGACATGCCGTCGATTTGCCAGATACCGATCCCCGAGTCCGCCGGCGGGCCACAGGCTTCGAGCCAGAGCAGATATCGGTTTCGCTATCTGCCAGCTACGACTCTGTTTGGATTTCTTGGGTTACTGGTTCGTTCCTCTGCTTTTGCTTTCTCTCTGCCTCTTAAAGACTTGTTTTCTTGTACTCGCAATTTGTTGGCTTCGTTAGATGAAAGGGTACTTGTTCTTCACATAAAACTTTTCAGTGCCCGTGTTTTTTAATTCTCTCTTGTTGCCTTTTAATTGTGCTGGATTTGGTTTTGCAGGGGAATTCCAGATTGGTTATAACATAACTCCTTTAGACCCCAAAACCGTGAAGAATGTGGTTCGATATGGGAGATTGAGACATCCGTTGAATCATGAAGCTACAGGCCATTCTCTTGTTTACAGTCAACTTTACCCTTTTGATGGTCTCCAAAATTATACTTCTGGGATAATTCATCACGTTCGTCTGACAGGCAATTATTCATATATGTTCAACGTCAACCGTTTTTGGCTTTTTCTTTTTTCTTTACACATGCCCTACTCCTTCTGATCATTGTGAAAACCTTGTTTTTTACCTACCTAGTTTCCTGGGTGATGCTTGATATCTTCTGAGCAGAGTTGTTATGGTGGAAGGAACTAGTAACTTGTTTTGCCGATTGTCGTCTCTTTCTGATTTTTATCGTTTCTTTGGCAGGTTTGAAACCCAGCTCTCTGTACTATTATCGATGTGGAGACCCCTCTATACCAGCAATGAGTGGTGTATTCTTCTTCAAGACCATGCCAGTTTCTGATCCGAGGAGCTATCCCAGTAAAATAGCTGTTGTGGGAGATCTTGGTCTCACATACAATACAACTACTACTATCAACCATGTCATGAGGGGCAAACCTGAACTTGTTCTATTGGTTGGTGATGCCACTTATGCGAATCTGTATCTCACCAATGGAACTGGCTCTGACTGCTATTCTTGCTCGTTTTCAAAAACCCCTATCCATCAGACTTATCAACCTCGTTGGGATTACTGGGGAAGGTTAATTTTATCCCTGCCTTATTGCTTTTCTTTTTATTCCTTTCTTTTCCTTCTCTTGAGAGTAGCATACATCATCATCCAAGTTTCTAAATGACGAAATATTGAAGCCATTATCATTGAATGTAAATTTGTAGGTTTATGCAGCGGTTAGTTTCTAAGATCCCTATCATGGTGATTGAAGGGAATCATGAGATCGAAGAGCAAGTAGGAAAGCAAACATTTGTGGCTTACAGCTCACGATTTGCATTCCCATCCAAGGAAAGTGGATCTCCATCTACATTCTACTACTCCTTTAATGCAGGGGGCATACATTTCATCATGTTGGGTGCATATATTGCTTATGACAAATCAGGTAGTATTCCATATATGTGACTGCAGCGATGGTTGCATTCTGCTTTTTGTAATTTCTAGTCCTTCAAAGTACTCATATGGTTGCTTTCTTTGACATAAAAACTTAATCTATTTGAAGCCCTGAAGTATTTCAAACCAGCATGCTAATGAACTGCATAAGCTAGTAATTATAGCCAAGTTCTTTTGATTTTAACTTATCAGTTGATCAAAGACAAAAATATTCACATATGCAAATTATCCTGTAGCGGTAAGAAATTTAATTTGATTCTTCTCTTGCGTGCTAAACTGCCTGACAATAGCAAAGAAACATTAACTTATAACTTTGAGATCTTCAATTATATTGAAGATGTTGAATATTGCGTGCTGATTGAAGATGTTTTCCAATGGAAAACCAACTGTAGAAGTTAATTGGTCTTTAGATTTATATTTCAGTCATTATCAATGCGATTTGTTTCCCCATTCAACTGAAGCATGTTTTTCGGACAGAAGTTAGTTAACGTATGCCTTGTAGACATTATATGTGTTGGTTTCTGTTGTAGCCGATCAATACAAGTGGTTGGAGAGAGACCTGGCTAACGTTAACAGATCAGTAACTCCGTGGCTGATCGCTGCATGGCACCCTCCTTGGTACAGTTCTTACAGGTCCCATTACAGAGAGGCAGAGTGTATGAGGGTGGAGATGGAAGAATTGCTTTATTCATATGGGATTGATATAGTCTTCAATGGACATGTAAGTGTTGTCGCGAACTCATGTAGATTCTAGGCGGATAGATGAACCTATATTATTGAGTTTCATATTAACCTCGTCCTATCCTTCTTTTAAGCAATTAAGTGAATATAAATGTTAGTGATGATTTACTAAAAATTGAAAAACCAAATGCAAGTGACAATCAGGTTTAGGAAGTTCGATACAATAATGTAAACTACATAAATTTGGTTCGCCTGTAAACAGTCATTAAACAGAACAGTTTGGAAGGTTTGTAGTTTTCCTTTTCTACACTCAATTTTGTATTCATTTCCCTGCATATTGTGACCTGATCCTCAAAATTTGCATTGATTTTTTATATGTTTGATGGAATCAAGGTCTTTTAAGTTTTTTAGTCCATTGAGGTTGGGGAGTGGGACAGATACTACGATTGAACTCAAATCTTATTGGTAGACAAATGCCAGCCCTTCTGCCTGAGTTTTAGTTGGTTTCGCACGTCCACTGAATCTTTCTCTTTATGAATCACTAGGTTCATGCTTATGAAAGATCAAATCGAGTTTACAACTACACATTAGATCCATGTGGTCCTGTATATATCACAGTTGGAGATGGAGGCAACCGTGAAAAGATGGCAATCAAGCATGCTGATGAACCTGGTAATTGTCCAGAGCCTTCACATACTCCGGATGCATTCATGGCCGGTTTCTGTGCAACAAACTTTACAACGGGCCCGGCAGCTGGCAAGTTTTGTTGGGATAGGCAACCAGATTACAGCGCTTTGCGAGAAAGTAGCTTCGGCCATGGAATTCTAGAGGTGCTTTTTTGTCTCTCTCTTTGAAACTGAATTAGTTAATTTAAGGAGGAAAAAAACATGAAAACTAAAGTGAGATTGAAGGTTTCAGACACTCTCGTTTCTGTTATCTTTTCAGTCACGGAACAAGTCTTGTAGGATTACGGCATTAATGGGGGTAACAATAACAATTCAATAGTTGGTCTTGTAATTTGCAGGTGAAGAACGAGACATGGGCTCTGTGGACATGGAACCGGAATCAGGACTCCGATGGTAAAGTTGGGGATCAGATATATATTGTGAGGCAACCAGATAAGTGCTCCACCCAACACATCCAAACTCAGCTTGGGTATGCAGACACTTGAGCGGTTTAACTTGAAGTGGTTAGTTTAAGATCAACATGACTCCCAACTTGTCCACCAGACTTTTTCTAGATGATTGAGAAGGAAGAATCAGTGACTTACTAACATCTCTACACAAAAAGAAAAAAACTCAAAGCTGCCGGGGCAGCATCTCGTGTTTTTTATTGGATTTTTGATTGGATTCTTCCCCTTATACATAGACTTGAGGATTACTACCACCAGCCATTCTTGTATTGCAAAATGTAGACTTGAGGATTATTACCACCAGCCATTCTTGTATTGCAAAATGTAGACTTGAGGATTATTACCACCAGCCATTGTTGTATTGTAAAATGTATACGTGTGAAAGTTTTCAGCAGAGAAGCCTTGAAATAAAATATGGATGTAAAACAGGATAGTGAGAAGCCAAGCCTTTTGGGGAGAGCTTGCTGGTTTTGTATGCTGTGTGATTTCTTCTAGCAATTTTGGTTTTATGCTGTGCTTAGTCACGGTTATGGATTTAGAGAAGTATTTGGCAAGTGCAACTATTGGCATCCTCTATTGATTGCCTCTTAAGCGTATTGTTGTTCTGTTTCTTACCTATTGTATTTATTAATAATGAAAAGAAATTACTATGTTGTAATTAAAAATAACATTTAAATAAAAATAACTATATAATAAATCATAAAAACTCATAAAATTCACTATTATAATTAAATGTATTTAATAAATATCATACATTATTGTAATATGTAATTTGAATTTTTTAAAAATTTTAACTTTTTAAAAATTTTAACTCATGTATTATAAATTAAGTAAAAGTTTGTTTTGAAAAGTTCACAGAATTTAAATCTAAGTAGAAACTAAACATTAATAATGATGACGCACTTTGATGAGATCAATGTGGTGAGATATCAATTTTTATGTTATCCATAGGGAATGAGAATCTCTAGTGAATATCTCTAATGATGAAATCCATAAGAGTGATTTTTTATATAAGGAGGATTATACAATATAAGATATTATATTATGTAATATTTATTTCTTTTATAAGTATGCCTAGCACTACATCTTATCTTCGGTAGTTCTGATTAAATCAATTAGTAAGATTTCGTATTAGATATGACACATTAAGACTTTGAAAGAGTCAAAGTTAATGATTTAGGTATGTGATACTTAATTGAAGTGTATATTATTTACTAATTTTAGAACTAAATTGGATAATAAAAGGTTATAAGATATACAAAAGGTTAGATATAATCTTACAGACCCATTGAACAAATTGTTTGTTTCAATGAACACTTACTGGATGTTTGGTTCACCTGCTAAAATAGATAAGAAATGAAATAGTAATTCTTTAAGAATATAATAAATGAGGAATGGAATAGAATTGATATTATTTAGTTTGGTTTATTCCTAAGAATTTCTAATGATGATGTAATGTCAATGTTAGGTTTGAAAGCGTAAATTTTTTCGTCAAAAAAAAAGAAAACGTAAATTTGAAATGATAAAGGAATAACTAACAAAAAGACCAAAATATCAATTATAATCCTCAGTAACTACATTATAGTCCCTATTAACTATTTATTATTATTATTTTCTTATTATTATTATAATTATTATTAGAGTTATGATGATGATGATGATGATGATGATGATTATATAAATGACGATAGAGGGTCGATGGGTTTAGTTATTCCCCAAACTCAAGGAATAGATAAGGAGCTTGGATTATATATTATGTATGTTTTCTTCAACCAAACAAGGGAATAACTTATTACCAAGAATAGATCAGAAATGAAATGGTGATTCTAGTCAATCGAACACCCTGTTAGAGAAGAATTGTTCTTATGATAAGTAGTGGGAATAAGATGAAATATGAAAAGTTCAAATATAATGACAATACATCCAATTTGAGCTAGTGTCTTTATTGATACATTTGATGTCTAGTTGAAAGGCTACAAGATGTTGAAAGATTCATTTTTATGATTAATTTAAAGAGTTTACTTTGGAGATGACTGTGAATTTATCATATCTACAAAAAGGTTAATGGGAGTATAGTTGTCCTCTTCAGTTGAAGTGTGTAGATGTATATTACTCATAGAGAAAACAATAATTTGTATTTTCAATTATCGAAAATATAATTGTTCAAAAACAATTCATATTAGATATCAAAAGGTAATAACTTAATTCTAGGAATTAGATTAGTAGAGATAGATTGGAAGTCGATTACCTATTTTACTTTAAGCATGCAAATAATGCACTAAAAGTGTTTAGTATTTGAGATATCTAACACTTTTGAAGTATTGAAAATATCTATTATTCTATATATGAGCTAATATTTGAGTTTGAGTTTATAAGGAGATTAACTTTACAATCAAATCCTATTTAAGGTATATTTTATTTGGAATAATATTACTTTAATATTGGAAAGCTTCCAATGTAGCATTAATTGATAATAAAGATAAAATACATTTATCATTTAATGAAAATGATTATTTGGATCAAAAGTTTTTTAATGAACTTGATATACTTCCTTGCATTATTCAAACAAAACATATCATAGAACATTAGAGTCGTTGGGCATGTAAAAGGAGTTAATCAAAGATCTAATTATGTATTTAAGCAATCTCTCTTAATTATGACGATAATTGAGAAGAAAAATTAAAAGATTTAAGCAAGTATTCATTATAGAGAATCTTGTAAAATTGCCTCACTAAACCACTGTCTCAATAGTAACGTAATCGTCATATAGAAATATGGTATAAGATATTTAAATGATTAGCTTAGTGCAAGTAGAGATTGTTGGTTTATACCCTAAAGTCAACCAGTTGATTATAGTTTAGTGACATAATTATTTATAGGCATTATTTATCTTTTATATATAAATATATATTTAAATGTATATGATAAAGTCTATCTATAGGATAAATATATAGTGCAAATAAAATTATGATGAGATTCATTCTGCATATTTGTATTATCCTCAAATTGTTCATTTTCTTTGTTCAATTGAGATTGGACGTTAATTAAGCATAAAAGACTAGCTCATGTTATATCTATTCCTTATAAAGAAAGTAATCAATCTTATAGAATAAAGTATGAAAATACTTAAGCAAATGTATAAATACTTATTAAAGAACAAGTTCATTAAATTGACCTTATATGAGATTCGATTTAGAACATTACTTGCATGTGTATAAAAATCTCATTGTGATGATTGTATAAGTAAGCATTTGACTTGAAATCACCAAATTTATCTCATATAAGAATTACAATGTTTTGATACTGTATATAACCTATCCGAACTGTATGGAAGTGGTTGAGTAATAAGATTCATCGGTCTAAAGTAATTAAAGAGAATGTTTTATTATTCTTGATTAGTATTGATTCGAATAATCCTTGGCGAAGATAGAATGACACGTTAATTATTATTAGTATTTATAATTTTTATTATAATTTACCCTTAAATTTATTATCACTAATTCTTTCGTTTGAGCTTTTTCATGATTTAACCTTGCAGTAAACGAAACCACTTGCCAACTCATTCGCCACAAAACAAAAGAAGTGCCTGTTTGGTTCGGCTTTTGGAAGTCCCAAAAGCACTTTTTCACACCGTAGAAGTCATTTTAAGGAAAAAATGATTGTTTGGCTGGAAAATTAAAAAGTGCTTTTGAAATAGAAACAGCTTTTTTAAAAGTCAGAATACAGCTTTTTGAAAAGCCAAAATTTGGAGCTTTTCATAAAAGCCCAAAAAAACTGCTTTTTTGGGAAGCTGTTTTTAACATTTAAAATTCGCGTCACTTGTTTACGTAAAGAAGAAACAGCGTCTGTTCCTCTTCTGTTACAAAACCAGCCGACTCTGTTTCTTCTGCACACTATCCCTTACGTACAAAACCAGCCGACGTTCAATTGTTTCTCTGCACACTATCCCTCTAATTTTCTCAAGTTAGTTATTCTTCTATGTATTTTTCTTTCCTAAAAATTACATGATTCTTCTAATAGCGTCGTCTCCTTGGGTCTGTGTTGTTTAAACACTAGCCGACTCTGTGTTTCCTCTACTCATCTACCCCTCTCATCGTTGGCCAGCAAACGATGCCAAGAGTGTTGGCTGAGTCCATTTTTTCTGCGCAGAATCGCCAATCGTCGGCGTTCTTGATGAAAGCTCGTTTGCTGGCTGTTTTGTGTTTCATTTCTGGTGTAAGCAGGTTGGGTCTTTTCTTGAGATTTCGATTCAGTTGTGAATTTTGTTGAGGCAAGGAATATTTTCTTTTCTCAATTTCTTTAATCTTCAGTGGCTTGCGAAGTGGCTGCTTCTCAATTGCAAACACAATACTGGTAATCATATATGCCACGAATATTCCAAAATTTGTGTTTCATGAAGTTAAGCATATCTAAATCACATTGGGGGAATTGTTCTTTAACCATTGTATATAGTAATGTTTCCGCCATTGTTCCATGCGGCTATCTATGATGCAGAATATGCCATTTTTTGACAGAGAAGAAGTTGGAGGTTTGACAAGCAGGTTAGGCGCAGATTGCCAACGACTGTCTCATGTTATAGCAAATGATGTCCACTTGATAGCACGCAATGTGCTTCAGGTTTGCAGTTCTTTAGGAATTATTTCTTCATGATACTCACAAAGCTAAGTGGTGTATTCTAACTATTTACTTTTGCGTATGAATGTTTAGGCGATTGGTGCAGTTATCAATTTGCTTACTTTATCTTGGCCTCTAGCATTGTCATCATTGCTGATATGCTCTGTTCTTGCTACAATCTTTATGGTTTATGGCCGGTAAGTTTGTTGTCTTTCTTTGCCCCATCATATGTTAACCGATTGGTGTTGCAGGTGTTATGGGAGAACCAACCCCAAAAGTTAGCTTGAAGGGTTGGGAGAGCCGTCTCTTTTATTACCAATGTGGGACAATTAGACCGTAACAATTGGTTACTTACAATTCCAACATAGTCTAATAAGATTGTCTTATCCACTACATTTATGTAGGCTTTAGTTTCCATATTTGTTTACTTTCCCTAATAACAAATGAATTCCTTTCCTTCATTAACTAAAAATACTTTTACCCTTCATCTGGATCATTTTTCTGGTTCGTTGGAAATTTTATCTGAATATTTTCTGCTCTGAAACAAATGCATATTGGTATAAACATGGGATGTAAAGAAGTTGCCTAATAATTTCTTTAATAGGTACCAGAAGACAGCTGCGAAGATAACTCAAGATGTTACTGCTTGTGCTAATATGGTAAAAATTAAAATGTTACTGAATGTTTCAGTTTTAAATATAATAGTTTCTTTTTCTTGATCTTGATTACGTTTTGGTATAGGCTGTGGAAGAAACATTTTCTTTGATTAGAACTGTGAGGGCTTATGGGACAGAGGTGAAAGAACATGGAAGGTAATAATCTGAACTTTTAAATTCTAATGATGGATTCATACTGGTATGATTCTTCACTTTCTTAGAGGCATCCATAAATGCTGAACCATTTTTATGAAATGAAGAATTGTAAGACATATAGTTTCTGCTAGTCCGGGAAAGTCAAATTTTTATTCTAAATGGTGATAGGTACAAACAGTGGTTGGAGAAATTAGCTAATGTAAATGTTCGAGAAAGTGTGGCTTATGGGTTCTGGACTATGAGTTTTAGCACTCTTTATCGTTTAACACAGGTTTGGACATTATTTAAATGATGAAGAACAACAATCTGGTGCTTTGCTATTGCTGGTGTTCTTTATAAAATCTGATTTTAGTCTGATATCTTTTTTCTCATATTACCTTTTCTAGATTTTTGCAGTGCTGTTAGGTGGAATGTCTATAATGACTGGCAATGTATCTACTGAGCAGCTCACTAAGTACGTATTGTACTGTGAGTGGTTAATTTATGCAACTTGGAGGATAGTAGACAATATATCATCGCTGTTGCAGGCTACTGGAGCAAATGAAAAGGTTTTCCAGTTACTGCAACTCTCACCCAGTTACCAATTCATGTCTCAAGGTAGACTCCACCCAGTGAGTCACTGTATGCTTTGAATTAATGGGCCAAGAATTCTGTAGATTCAAATAATTTAGATGGCTGGTCCAACTGTTTGCAGGGGTGAAATTGCAAAGGCTAATGGGACAAATTCAGTTTGTTGATGTGTCATTTCATTATCCTTCAAGGCCAGCAGTACGTTATCTGCTACACTTTGTTCAGACTTCCTTGGTAGAACTAGACATAATGAGTGAACTAGTTTCTTAGTCCATTTCTTTCTCTAAATGCCAAATTCATGAATTCAATGTGTTCAATTTTTCTCTGCTATTTGGATAGGTTCCCATACTAGAAAACTTGCACCTTTCAGTACAAGCGAATGAAGTGATTGCACTCGTAAGACTATTCTATTTTATGATCTCCCTCTTTACGAGGCTGGTTTAAATGACAGCATGTGTGTCATTTGATAAGGTTGGACCTAGTGGCAGCGGAAAAACCACCTTAGTTCATCTTTTACTTCGCCTGTATGAACCCACCAACGGCCAGGTAACTGCATTGGCTTTTCACTTTCGCCAAATTCTGAATGCCATAACCAAAATAAAATACGGAATGTTCTTGTGTGTGTTTCACCATACGCAAAACAGGCAAAAACCAACGCAGTAACAGATTTTGCTTGTATAACAAAGTTGTTTATCACCGAGTCCCTACTTATTGCACTACATTGTCATTCCTCTCAGGGATTATTCCATTGACAATTTCAGTGAACAGTAGCTACTTTATGAATTTCAGATCTACATTGATGGTTTTCCTCTTAAAGATTTGGATGTCAGATGGCTAAGAGAAAATATAGGATATGTTGGACAGGTTAGAATCTATAACTCATCATACCTGTACCTAAGATAAGCTTATACTAATGTTCCCATTTAGTCAGGAGCTGGAGATCTTCCACATGGATGTTAAGTCGAACATCACTTATGGATGCCATCGAGAAATTTGTCAGGAAGAGATAGAAAATGCTGCTAGACGTGCCCATGCTCATGAATTCATCTCAGCTCTTCCTGATGGCTATCAGACAATCGTTCATGACAACTTGCTCAGTGGAGGACAGAAGCAGCGAATTGCAATTGCGAGGGCTATTCTCAGATACCCTGCAATTCTGATCCTTGACGAGGCTACCAGTGCATTGGACTCGGAAAGCGAGCTCTTTGTCAAGGTTTCGCTTATTTTATCACCATCTGAAAAACCAAATGAGAAGTTACTAATTGATAATTAACAGTTCTTAATATGTATTACAATGTCCAGGGGATTCTTCAAGAATTCAAGAATGGAAAAGATGCAAAAAGATCTATTATAGTTGTAGCGCACAGGTATTTTCTGTGTCTGTGCTGACTAGTGCAAAGTGACTAATTTTGAGATCAGTTCCTTAACTTGGACTAACTTTTGCAGGCTTTCTACAATTGAAGCCGCCGATAGAATCATTGTAATGGATGGCGGTCGAATTGTAGAGGTTCTAGTTACCTTCTGAGTTCTGATTAAATAGATCATCCAAGTTTTACTTGTGATTGTTGAAATAGACTCTAATTATGCTAACCTTTTAATGTCGTTTTCTTCCCATGATTTCAATAGCTTTCCAACTTATGCTTTTTTTTATCTGCAGATGGGTAGCCACAAGGACCTCCTTCTAAACAAAGGGTTGTATTCGCACTTGGTGAAGATACAAAGGAATTACTTAGAAGCCTGAAGTCAAAAACCATCATTTTCTCAGAAATTCTCAAACAGATTCATCCACCTGAGCACACCTCTCTAAGGGCTCAACTGGCACATCACTCCACAGGTGAGCCAAGCGGACGCACCTCAACATCGAGGGCCCAATTAGTTTTCCACCTACAGGTAAAATTTTGGCTGTCCCAAGCTCTTACAAGAAGGGCTAGCATGGAATCGAACCTGGGACCTATCTGAAATTAAGCCCCGCCCTCAACCATCAAGCCAAGCCACACCGTTGAGGGCACGAGCTACTTGATTAGCTTAGCTTAATACTAAAGAGTTGATAACATTTATTGTATGCTTCACAAGTTCACATGGACTTTTATTCTTTAATTTCTTTGATATAATGAACTGTTTTTAATTTTATTTTCTTAATACTATAAACGTTTGCCTTATGTTAAATTATAAATTATAAATTACTAAGTGCACAATCAAAATTTAAGGATTTTATTATATCTAATGTAATTCTCACTTACAAAAATTAAAGTTTAGATTTTAGATATTAAAATATCAATCCAGAATTTTTTAAAAAAATTGTCTATTATTTTTTGTTTTATAAATTAACCAACATCTTTTAGAACATTATTAACATGTTTGAAACTAACAAGTGAACAAGTATAAAGAAATTACTTATGATTAAAAAATTCATTTGGTTTAATTAATTTAATTATAAAAATCTTGAATTGGTTGATTTTCTAGGTTAATTATTTAATTATTGTTTAAAAGTAACCAATTTAATATTTTTAAAAAAGTTTAAATCAAAATTAATTTTTAAAATTAATTTTCAATTTTTAAATTTTAAGGTAAAGATTTTTTAGT
>JANZLH020000066.1:61712-78461 GCA_026770325.2 Erythroxylum fimbriatum
TCATTTTTCCGCCACCAATTCCTGCCTTAGTTGCCGACGGTATTGTTCCGTCGCTAAACTAAATTTTCTCGACACTTCTTTTGACGGACAAATAACTACTGTCGATAATTTGCAACAAAAAGTTTTCCGTTGTTATTTTTCAATTAAAATAAGTTAATCACACTTTACAAAGTTATATTTTTCGATTTTTATTATACTAAATTGTACTTAAGGAACACAAAACGACGTCGTTTGGTTAAGTTAATAATGTTCAATCGCAAGGAGACGACAACGTATTGGTTTAAAATTTCCCGACGGAGTATTTGGTTGCTAATATTCCGTCAGGGATGTCAATTCTTCATTTTTCCGCCACCAATTCCTGCCTTAGTTGCCGACGGTATTGTTCCGTCGCTAAACTAAATTTTCTCGACACTTTTTTTGACGGACAAATAACTACTGTCGATAATTTGCAACAAAAAGTTTTCCGTTGTTATTTTTCTGTCGCCATTTCCTTATTTTCTTTTAGTGTATTATATACATATCAAATTTAAGAAGTGATGTAAAAAATTTACAAAATTAGAGTTGGACAAATATTCCATTTTAAAACATTAAGACACTAATATGATGTGTTTTAGAATGTTAAAAATTAATAAATAATGATAAAAATCAAATTATATTTTTAACCAAATTTCAAAAGATGATTAACATCACTAATGATCTACTGATAATTTAAGAAAGGGAAAACATTTTTTGCATAATTGGGGTACAAGAAGTTATTTAATTTATTTGAGAGTATATTCATTTAAAATAAGTTAATCACACTTTACAAAGTTATAATTTTCGATTTTTATTATACTAAATTGTATTTTCTATAATCAATTTAATAGTCAAAATATTAAAATAAATATTTTTACTTAACAAAATCTATTCAGGTTAAATAGATACGATTCAACCTATCTTTATTTTTAGATACAAGAAGTACATATTAATAAACTTATATGCCAATATATAAAACTTGAAAATTTGCATCATCTATTATTATTTTTATTGTAAAACTCCATAAATTATATTAAATGAATTTTTATGGACAAAAATATAAAAAATAATGTTAAATAAATTCCAAAATTTTTATCTGTAAATGCTTAAACTATTAATTTTGAGTTAAGTAAAGAAGACTCTCAAGTTTGAAAGCACTGGTTTCAATTATTTCCAAGACATGACTCAGTTAAGAAAGCTAAAAAGCAATTATTGAAAATGCGAAAAGATCAGTGATAGATGGCAGGTAAATATAGATAAATATCCTAGTTGTTGGGATCCGATTTCGAAACCGGACCCCAACCCAAAAAAACGAAAAAACAAAATGAAAACGAAGTGTGGAAACAAAGTGGCAAACGAAAACGAATCGAATAATCAAATCGGAAAGTGAAGAAAATCGAATTGGATCAAAGCAGAAGCGAAAGATCGCAAAGCGAAAACGAATCCAACGGAAACAAAATTTCGAAAACGAAGAGGGTAAACGAAATCGAAACAAACTGTTCGAAACGAACTGAACAAATTCCGACATCCGTAGCGTATATCTTCGCAAAACGGAAACTAAATCGAACGGAAAGCAAAATAATGAAAGCCAAAAGCGGAATCGAAATCCGAACAACAAAATGCAGAAGCGAAAGGAAACGAAAACTCGGAATCACAAAGTAGACGAAAACCAAAGGAAAGCGAATTGGCTTGCAATCAAAGCAACCAAATGGTTCAATCGAACTGAAACAAATAAAATCCGACATCCGTGAACAAATAATTGAGAAAAGCGTCGCATTGGAGATCCTAAGACTAAAACCAATCCGAAATCGGTCTAAATTTTTTTCCTTCATTCTTATTCATATGAATTCAAAAACCCATTTGTAAACCATCCACATTCAAATCTAAATTCTTATTCATCTTATTCAATCTCAAACAAAAACAACTCAATTTCCCAAATCCTCAAATCCATTTATTTCTTCATATACAAATCATAACCATATAATTTCCCCATTTGGAATTTTATCCTCAATCAAAACTCACTTTATATATTTCTTCTTAATCATGCTTATCTCAATTTCATCTTTAAAACTCTTTTGCCATAAAAACAATCACACATGTCTTACGCAAAACTCAGTCATACACAAATTGCACTTCAATATATCCAATCCATCAAAAATTGGGCAACACAACGGCTGTATTTTTTAAAAACCAAAACCTGCAATTGGTTTCAAATACACTTCTAAGTCCCATCCACTAACAAAATTCATCGGAACTCCTATCCGGAATCCAAACACAATCAAACACAATTCTAAACCTAGCACTTCAATAATTCTCAATCCAAAATCCATAGGCAAAAACAATCCCATTAATATACAATCACAATTCATATATCCTAACCATACTCAAATTTATAACTCAATACTATACATAAATTCATAATTCATATACATCATGAAATAATGCTTACAAAACATTAATGGCCTTTCGAGCCATATTCATTACCAAAAAAATCCAAAATTACATAAAATACTAGCTAAGCAAAAATCGAACACAAGCCTTGACCTTCTTTCATCTGATCTCCTGCTCGAATACCTGGAGATGTGGATGAAAGGGGGTGAGCTTGACAGCTCGTGGATAAATATTTATAAGTCGAAAAATAAGCAAAAATCATCTTTTCAAAACTTTTGTCATTTTATAAAATTGTCACAGGTGAAAAATCATCAAATGCTTAGTTCTCAAAATTTCTCAATTTTCCGAATCATTCATAAACAATTTCCAACATTTCACGATTGGAAAACTCAATTGTTTATTTCTTAAATTCTCACTTTTTCAAACTTCACGAACTATTTCAAAACGTGCAAAACTCAATTTCTTTCAAATTTCATGAGCAATTGTCAAATCATGCAATGAGTCACACTAAGAAACGAAACAAAAGCACATAACACAACAGAATGGTTTGGGTCGGTCCAAAACGGAACGTACTACACATTCCCGCATAGCGGTTCTGTGCAGCCGTGAACAGAACATACTACACCTTCCCGCATAGCGGTCCGGTGTAGCCGTGAACTTATGGGAGTCTGAAATCGGAGCTCCAATGCCTCTTGCAGGCAGGCGGGCGAAGCCTATAAAAAGGAGACCAGTGCACTAACTCATACTTATGGGACCTAACCAAACCCACATAACACATATAATTCATACTTGAAAATCAGATTGCCCTAAGGCACTTTTCGAAATTTCAGTTTTCATATACATGTCATATCAAACACATTTATACTCAGAAATTCACCATATCAATCCAATGCACATAACACATTCTCAAACATTCAAGAATGCACACTTGTAGCATTATTGAAACATTCAACCACAATGAATTTAACAATTATTTCAATTTTATCAAAATGATTCAAAATCAATAAATGTAATTCATTCATAACTAATGAATTTCAAAAATTTTATCAACTTATCAAAATCATTCGGAAACAATAAAATTCGAAAATCCTTTCTTTCACTCTCTTGATTTTTTAAAAACACATTCAAAAATTTCACAACGTCAAACCAATTCATATAACATAATCTCAATCATTCAAAACCATGAATTTGAAAATACTTTATTTTCTTGATTTTTATTTTATTTTAAAACATTTCATATTCTTGATTTTTCGAAATCACACCATTGACTTATAAATCAAAATATAAATATGGTACCCACCTTAAAACCATGCTTGAAACTTGTCTATAACTTCAATTTTTCCAATCCTCACGAAAATCCCTAATTCAAGACAAAAATCCCCAATTTATAACCATCCAAAATTGACCATCATATAGGGCATAATCACTCAAATTTGCTTTAGAAAAATCCAATCCCATAACATTCTTAAACTATCTAAACCAAAATTTCATCAAAAAAATCCAAAGATTAAAAACGTTTCTTACCTTCATCTTCTCCATTTTCAAAAATTTCCAAGCTCCATAGGAAACGTTCACCTTTTTCCACGTTTTCCCTCTTGAATCTACAAAAAAATCATGCTCTAAGCCCATATAATCGAAACCCTAGTACCTTTCTTCTTCTCCACCTCCACCGAAGCTTCTCTCTTCTCTTTTTTTCCTTCTCTTGTTTTGTTCTTAAGTGTTGTGCTTCATGAAGAGAAAAATGACAGCCCTTCATTCTTTCATTTAAGGAAAGCCAAAAGACCCATTTGCCCTTCATTTAAAGCCTACTAACTTACTAACTTAAGTAAATTTCCAAATTTTGCCCTTATGCACATCTAACACTTTAATTTCTAACGCTTTAATTTAATAAATCCAATAAATTTATGCCATATGATCTTACACTATTTAACATGTTAATTTCTCATATTAACATGCCAATTAATTCCTCAAAATCATAAAAATTACTCAAAGTCTCAAATAACATTAAAATCACGATTAGCTTAGGACATTTTTCACATCATCAAATTGAAGGAATTTGCCAAAACTTCCTTCTAGAGAAATGTTCCTCATTGAATCACGGTTCTAACGACACCAAAAAAGCTCAATTCGGTTCAGAAATGAAGAAGTTATGGCCAAAACACTTTCAGACCAATACTAAATCAAGACTGAACATTATACCTAAGTTCACTCCAGAAATTGAACATCTTAGGGGCTAAATTAAAATTCAATTCCTTCATATGACTTATAGCCCCAAGTCTCTATTTTCTTTTACCTCAAGAATCATTCCAATTGGATCTCTACACATCAAGAATTTATCAAAATACTGAACCAACCATGATTAGAAAAGTATCTAACTTATCTCACTTTGATTAAATCAATCACCCTCAATTTAATCTCAAAAATTCATAATTCTCCATGAACAGGTAGTGGAAAGTCTTAGGAATCCAACGCTTCAAAAACCAAGTCAATCGGATGTCGGACGGAAAAGATATAAGCAAAAGAATGGAAAATTTTCAAATAAATAAAAAATCAAGTCGCATTGTAGCAGCCGGCTCGCGATCGCGAGCCGAAGAAAACAGATACCTCGCCAGTGTGGTGGCTCGCGAGTTTGAGCCTCGGTAAAAAACGGTCAGCTAGCGATCGCGAGCTCGATTTTCCTTTTTTTTAACACAGAATTTCAAAAATTCATAACTTTTCACTCAAAACTCCAAAAATTGCAAATTTGGCATCAATCAAAAGCTCAAAGGAAGCTCTACAACTTCCACGGGAACTCCACAACCAATTCCATCTCTAAAGGGGTCAAAAATCCAATCAAACTTTCTGTCCAAAATCATGTCACCCTAAATAGTCACACAACTTCCAAAAATCATATCTTCCTATTCCAAAGTCCAAATATTCCATACTTTATATCAATGGAAAGATCAAAACATAATCTAAAACTTTCATGAAGAACTTAAAAACAAGTTCAACCTTTAACTAGGTCAATTTTTTAGTCAAAGTTTTTGCCAAAATATATATTTGTCATCCTATGCCACATTCAAACTTCAAAATTTCATATCTTCCAATTCTCACAACCAACAATAACATATTATATATCATTTTAAAGCTATAAACTTCCTTTACAACTTTCCATAAGGCTACTTGCTCCAATTCAAACCACATCAGTACATAATTTTCCTCAAAACACGGTACATACAAATCTATACTTAATAGCATTTAAAGGAAAGCAATTACAAATAACCTTAACTTCGGAAAATCATAACTTTCAATTCCGATATCAAAAAATCTCATACTTTATGGCGACAGAAAGCTTTCAACAGAACCTACAAGTTTCATGAAGATCATTATCTCAAATTTTGCCTAAATCAAAAAGTCAACTCTCTACTCCAAAAAGTCAAACTTTCTTAATTCTCCAAATTTTCACACTTTTTCTATTTATTTCTTGATTTTCAACTTTCATTTCAATCAACTCATTCACTTTAACTTTCATAACTCATACTAATTTACTCAAATCTCAAAGTCATCAAAACCCATCGATTTCTTTTCTCATCAATTTCCTTAAGGCACAATAACATCTATAACACAATTCATATACAAAAACACTCATTTAAATTCATTTTAATATTTCTAATTTCCACTAAAAGTTCGGGGTTCAATAAAAAATCTCCTTAACTCTAACTCCGATGAATCCCTAATTGACGACTTCACTCTACTCCCTCTTAGTCTTTATGTCTCTTCGATGTTCTCAACTAGTATAGACTTATTAGTCTCTAAGGATGCTATATGCATGTTAAGAAATGGTTACATATTATGAGATACTTTAGTATCAATAATATCCAAATGGAAACAAGTATCATCTTTAATTAAGGTGTGTTTTATGGCTTTATATATTTTAAACACAACTTCCTCATTATCAACCATTAAAATTAGTTTTTCGACATGTACTTTTATAATTGCCTTAGCGATAGCAACAAATGGTCACCTAAGATTAAAGGAACTTAAACATCACCCTCTATGTTTAAAATCACAAAGTCAACATGAAATATAAATTTATCAATCTTGACTAACATATCCTATAAATTTATCAATCTTGACTAACATATCCTATATGATACCTCTGGGATATTTAATTGACCTATTAAGCAATTGAATGATCATGTTAATAGGTTTTGTTCTACCAATCCTAATCTTTTAAACAAGTTATAAGGTATGAAATGATATTGCTCCTAATTCTACTAATGCATTATTGATCTTATAAGGTAACTTTTTTGAAGGATTGTAGAGCAATCCTCAATTACAGAGATCATTGAAAGCTCCTCAATTTTCTTTTCATTATAGAGGAGATCCCTTAGGAATATGACATACCTTGGCATATGTAATAGATTTATAACAAAAAGAATGTTTTATTTAAAAAAAATAAAGGAATATATTAATAGAATAATATAGAAGTTTACAAATAGTCCAGTGAGGGACTCCCATTCAGTAGTAAAGACAATTGATGAACAATCTCTTTACTAAAATAGCAAGGATACTTTCATATAAGAAACCAACAACTAAGCTTCCTTTGAATCATTTGACTTTGTTCTTAAGAAAAAGGATCTTCTTGATGGTTTGAAGAATCTCATATTTTTGTTTCTTTTAGAGTGACATATTTGTTTTTGAATCTTTTTGTTATTCCTCTCATTCCATATAAGTCTCTAGTGTAATAAAATAAATCTCGAAAGTGTCCTTAGGAATGCGAGAGTGATCCATCAGCCATTGAATAGTTTCAGAAAAGGAATTCTCTGTGAGGTACCATTGAATAACTCTTTTTAATCTATTTCAAAACACCATAAGTAAGGTGGTATTTAAAAAATAAGTGGTCACTTGTAACATCCCATCACCTACGTTAAGGCCAAAGTAGGAAATATGAGAGATTATTGAGAGATTAGAAAATGCATTTCATATTCATGCATAATATGATATACACATACACGTGAACATTGGATTTCTGCACATGAAAATAATTGTACATGCATTCATTGATAATTCCGAGTATAATTGAATTGTGATGTGATACTATTGAGAATTGTGAAATTGTTGCATTGAAAATGTAATTGGTGAGTGTATTTTTTATTTTTGATTTTTGGTGAATTTTAGAAATAATTTCAAAAAATGCCACTTGGCAAGTAAATTGATGTATGAAAAATAGAAATGAGTGTAATGATATGGAAGAAACTTGTGAGAAATGATGTTGAAAACTTTGGAGATAAATGGAATGAAAGGATGAGAGTCAGGGAACTAGTTCAATAAGAACTAGTTAGTTAGGAAACTAGCTAAGGTCTTAAGAAGTGGAATAGTGTCCAAGTTTAAAGTTAAGTCTTTTTAACATTGAAAGACCAAGCACTGTTGTTCTTGTCCTAGTTCTCTTCCTCATAGCTTCTTCCTCAAGTTTTTCTTTAACACAGAGTTTTTCATCAAACCTTCATCAAAGTTATATTTTGCTTTTATCTGGCCATTTTTACTTCCACTTTGCTGTTTTCTTTATTTGCCCCAAAGAAAATTGGAACCTGCCAAATTCTACAAGGTGTACGTGAGTTGCAAGAAAATTAGGGCTTTTTGAGGGTTGACGAAGTTGGAGTTTTATAAAGTAAGTACATGTAAATCCTTACGAGTTGTTGGTTTATGAGATAAATTTGGTGATTTATTTGTCATTACATGATCATATGAAAATGAACATTTTCATGTATACCGTAGGTATAGGATGAGATATTGATATTTTTATTTGCGTGTTTTGAGGATTAAAATGTTATAAGATAGTGTTAAAATGATTTTTGGAGTTAAAAGAGCAACAAAAATGTGTAAGAGATTAATGCGGAAATTTATAAAAGTTGATATTCATATATGCTCTGTTTTCTTTTCTTACGATTGTTTATATGAATTTTTGGGTGCTTTTAGAAATGAAGAAACATAGGTTTAGAGTTAAGGAAAATATAAATTGAGATGATGTCGTACTTTCAGTAGGATTAAAATGAAAAAGTTAAGATAAAATGAAAGTGTTGACGGAGATGAAAGAGTGAAATAGAAAATTGGAAAAAATGCTAACAGTGGAGAAATACTGAAATTGGTGATATACATGAATTCAAAAGTTAATATGTATTCAAAAGTTCACGGGCGAGAATTTCTATATTATATTATGTATTCAAAAGTTCACGGGCGAGAATTTCTATATTATATAAAATATATATTATAAAAAGCTATTAAAAGAATCCAAAAATGATAATAAATAAAACGCTTATTATATTTATGTTAAAAGTGCTTAATATTTTCAATTTTCAGAGTGTATTAATAATTTAAACACTAATTTAATAAATGTACCCGATAAGTTTTGTTAAAAAAAACCTTTGTATTAGGGAAGACAAAGTCTCCAATAACATTTCAAATTTTTGTTGTTGCAAATTGATAATTTAATTTCGGAATTTTTAAATGTAAAAAAGAAAGATGTAAGATCCGCTTATATTTAAATTTTAATAAAAGGTTACAGTAGTCATAATTTAATAAAAATATAATAATCAATTATTTATTTTTAATGTATTTTTAGTTAAAAATTATTAATTTATTATTTGCATCAAAACTTTTAATTTAGTTTATTAAGACCATAAAAATTATTACAAGATAGAAATTATTATAAATTAAAACTTCTAAAACTAATTTTTTAGATAAACTATTTTTAATTTCAAAAATAGTTTGAGAATTAAGGCAGTAGATGGTAATGGAATCCTTCAAAATCTGAAATGGTGATTACAAATACCATAGCAGAGACAGAGTCACACAGAAGATGGACAAAATGGGACTGACTGAGAGCAGTCGCCTGACGCGTATTGTCAAACTAAACGCGTATAGAAAAGAAAGAGAAGGCTGATGAAGAGTAAATAATAATATTAACAGAAAAGGACGATGACAGGTGTGATGATGTAATTGGCGCGTAAGTTCTAGAAGGCCCGTTGAAGTAGGACTCTGGAGAGAATCTGGGAGCTCTCAACTATAAAAGGAGCTACCTACTCAACGGTTCTTCGTTCACTATATTGAATTCCTTGCAATATATATATATATATATATATAGTAGTTTAACCCCGGCCACAAAGCCCATCCTCTCGGTTTTGTCGGTTCCTTCTTACAGGTGCTCTCCTTCTCTCTGTCTCTCTCTCCCTCCTTCCCTGTATCTATTTTTCAGTTTATTAAGGTTCTAAAGAATGTGAGATCTAGGTTGTGGCTTGGCTTTGCTCCTGTGATTCTTGGATTTCTTTTAGCGTTTTCTTCGCTCAGACCGGGGGTTACTCTGTTTGTAATTTCTGAATTAAGGATTCCTTTGTTGAAACTTGTGATAGAGTAGGGTACCCAAACAAAAGAAAAAAGGGACTTGTTTTGGGATGATTCTTGAATGAACTTTCGTTGTGCTTGCCAAGGGAGTCTTATTTGTCGAGGGTGTTGTGTGTTAGCAAAGTAGGAGCTTTGAGGACTTTTGGGCTAGTTGTCGTGTTGTTTGCGATTATATTGGTATTTAGCGTTTAAATTTGCTTTTCTAATTCCTTGTCCTACCGGTATTCATGAACAATTGAAATCTCCTGCTATTGGAAACTTCTCTTTTGGGCATTCTTATGCAACATGAAGATGCAGGGCTTTGTTCTACTTGGCTTGAATGTGATGTCTAATTTCATTTGTGACAGGTTGTCGTCCGTTGTGTATAATTCAGCAGTGACCCAAGTTCTCTCAGGTTTTGGCTGGAAGAAAATGGCAGAGGTATAAATTTCATGCATTGCCCTTTTCTTCGTGTTGTATTTGCTGGTTGAATCGACACCTCATTTTACGTCCTGGTCACAGGAAGGGCACAGGGTCACCTTGAATGTGTATGATCTCAGCCAAGGATTAGCACGGCAGCTATCCATGACATTTTTGGGGAAGGTTATTGAGGGTATTTGGTAAGTCTTTTGTCCTTGAGGAATTGAAAGTTGTTTGACATGATTATACCTCATTTTTCATCCCATGGCCAATAGAATATTCTCCACTCCTTATGTGGGTGCACGGTCTCTGTTGGCTTTATTATCTGGCTTCAATATTTTCCATTTATTGCCTATGTCAGCTGTTCTTAGGTGTTGGTACGATAAATTTTAGGCATTTTCCATTTAAAAACTATCACCTAAGCCTTAAAGATTGAATGTAATGAGGGTGTATACAGTTACCACGATTCATGTCATATTGATTAATTTGTGTTCGGCAGGCACACTGGAATTGTGGTGTATGATAATGAATATTATTTTGGTGGAGGTATACAACAAGCTCCAGCTGGAACAACACCTTATGGTTCACCTATTAAAGTGGTAGATTTGGGTGTCACACATGTGCCGAAGGATGTATATGAAATGTATTTGCAGGAAATTAGTCCCCGGTATACTGCAGAGACTTACAGTTTACTTACTCATAACTGCAACAATTTCTGTAATGAGGTTGCTCAATTTTTGGTGGGTGCCTCAATTCCTGATTACATTATCCAGCTCCCTAGTGAAGTTATGAACAGCCCAATGGGTGCTCTAATAAGTAAGGACTTGTTTTTCTGATCTCTACTTTCTGTAATTTGGTCTCTCATTATTGATTGGGAGAATTGCTACTTTGGAAGGGTGAATTATGATAAGAGTAAACATTTTCACTATGATGCACTGCAGCAAATTAAATTTGTGTTTAAATATGTTGTTTCGATAAATTTTGCAGATTCTTAGCAAACTGATGTTTCACTAGACTGATTTTTGAATGTTGTGATGAGCTTGGTCCCTTGGTTGGTGGCGGTTGATGTTAACAAATAGTGATTATCATTAACATATTTGAACCTCTTTGATCTTTTTTTTTTTTTAATTTTATTTTTGTTGTAGTGCCCATGATACAGAATCTAGAGAGTACACTACGAGTTGGAGCTGTCCCACAAGTTCCACAATTTAGACCACCTTCTGTGGTTCAACCTTCACCCGCGGGAACAACTATTGTTGTTAAGAAATCGTCGGATAATAATGAAGTGAAATCTGAAGATCCTAAGTCGGATGAGCCAAAAACCTCTGGGAACTTCGTGCCACCTGCTGTCAAACCTGCAGAAGTGAAAGAGAAACCCACGGTTAATGGAATTACTGAAGACCTTCTTGGGAATGCACGGAGTAAGGTGCAAGAGGAGATTACCCGAGAATTTGCAGCAATCATGACTACTGGTACACTGAGTGCAAGTGAGGCAGCAGCTCTTGCAACTAGGAGAGTGATGCAAAGATATGGGTATTTAAATGTTGCAGCAGCATCGCAAAGTTAAGAATTCATCATCCCTGGATGCTCCGAAGACTTCTGCCCTGTGGTTTTGCACTCACATAACCAAATCTTCACTCTTTTTTTCTTTTTCTTTTTCTTTTTCCTTTTTTAAGGGTCGTAACAAAAAATGTTGACAAAAGAACTTTGCTTCATTTACGCGTAAGGGCTTATGTTACATCTCATTTTACATCTCATTGTGGGAGGCCCATACGTACTCCCTCGCATTGCTGTATATGCATATATGTATGCATATACATAACAGAGACAGTTCGCCTGAAACTATTTAATCTTCCGTTTCTGTGTGTTGACACATTTGGCATTAAGTCTCAGTTTACTCGATTTTATTAGTCCAGACACAGAATTCCGGTGCTATAATTAGATGGCATGTAAGTCTCGATTCACGTATAACTAGACTGATAACGGTACACATGCAAGTTCTTGAGTTAGAAAATTAATCCTTTAGTTCATTTAATAAAATATGATAAACTATTTTAAAAATCAAATTGCAATATTTTAAGAAAGTGATCAAATTTCAAAATGGTGCAAAATTTGGAAAATAATTAAGGGTTTAGTAGATATTGGGTGTTATTTCGCCAAAGACTTTTTTGTGCACATGAGAAATAGTTGAGACTTTCAAGATTCAAAAATTTTAGATGGTTAATACATAATTAGTATGTGCTAATAGTAATAGTAGCAAGTAGTTATAACGTGGAAGTTGAAAAATAGTAAGAGGTAGTTAGAATGTGGAAGTTGAAAAAATAGAGAAGATAATCAACAAAAAATATGATTGAGTTGGAAGTTAAAAGTTACTTCATAGAAGGTAGTTAACAAGAAGTTAAGAAGTTATCCGAAGCAAAAGTTCTCTTTGCTTGGAAATAAGTTTAGTACTTCCACCCTACACATACGACTACCACAAGGTGGCAGAGGCTTCAACCTCTTTGGAAGGCCTTCCCCAGGCCTCCCATATGGTTATGGAAAAAGTTAAAGGAAGACTTCCCAACTCTTTCCAGGGAGTTGCTTCTACTAAAATATGAAGATAAGAAAGCAGGGCAAAATCCAAATGTTGGAAGAAGTTACGAGGATCCTCGCCTAGTGGGAGCTTGGAGGAATAAGTGTTAAACGCAGCATAATAAGGGAGCCCTCAAGCATTACCAGTATGTCATCAAAGATGGTGTTATTTCCCCTCCTGTGGAGCTGCTAAAGGTAGACGCTAAAGCTTGGTCCATAACCTTAATAGGGTTTTCAGGTCCAAATGTCCTACATTCCCTGTTGTGAATGCTTGGGCAAAAGCTAGATAGAGTAAAAAAGGGTTGGTCAAAGTAATGCTGAGGGAGGATGACACGATTTTACTCAAGTTTTCAAACAATTCCAACTTAAATGAGATTGTTCAAAAGGGTCCATGGTATTGGGGATCAACCTCTTCATTCAGAAGTGGAGGCCTGTATTAGAGCTTGGTAGGGATGTGCTCCTATTGTGGGTTAACTTTCGTAATTTGCGTATGGATTTTGGACTATTACGTGGCTGAGTTTTTTGTCTGCTCCTTGGGAAAGTCATTATGCATGGACTTTCAAACCATAACCATAGAGAGAATCTTGTTGGAAAATATAGGTAATAAGGAAGGATACAAAATATTTACGTGGAAAACCCCAATAGGGTAAAAACTACGGAGAGAGAAGAATTTTCACTATAAATGATACGAAGTACCTCGCTCCTCCTAAGGAAGATAAGCACTGTAGTGAAGATGCAGGTACATCAGGGTCAAATAGTACGGTGATACAGGTGAATGAAAATACCTCTGAAATAGTGCCAGATCAGAATCCCGTGGAGAATGATGCTGAAGTCGATGCAGTCAGACAATCTGATGCTGAAGTCGAAGAAATCAGACGATCAACTCGTAGAAGGGAAGCTCCTAGTTGGCATTCTTATTATATTATGAATAGCAATGTAGCATACTGTTTACTTACTGAAGATGGAGAACCATCGACCTTCCAGGAGGCGGTAGGTGGTTCAGATGCGTATCAGTGGATAGCAGCAATGTAGAAGGAGATCGAAGCTCTGCATAAGAATCAGACTTGGGATCTTGTACAGCTACCATTAGAGAGGAAATCCATTGGCAACAAATGGGTGTTCAAGATCAAAAGAAACAGTGATGACCAGTTAGAAAGGTATCAGGCAAGATTGGTGGTCAAAGGATATGCTCAAAAGGAAGGTATTGATTTCAATGAAATATTCTCACCTAGAATTGCAAGAAACTTAAATTCTCAACAAATCTAAATGAATTGAAGAAAATTATTTTAGAGCCTTAACCTTTATTTTTGTCTATCAATAGTAATACAACTGGTGACCAGTGACAAGACCATTGGGCTTTTTCTCCTGACGTTGATGAGAGCCTAATAGTGGCGGTGATGGTCGGTAATACTCACTAAATGAGACAAATTAGATTTAGGTTTTTCTCTAATATTTCTTTTTTAATTTTTGTAATGATTGTGATGTTATTATGAGGTAAAATAGGTATGGTTGTGACAAGTTTGAAGAGAGGAGTTAATTGGTATATATGGTTGGTAGGTTAAAGTCATCAGTGGTGAATAATAGAGGAAGAGGATGGTTTCATTAATAGTAACTTTAGGGACTGAAAATGAAAAATAGGAAAGATAAGGGTGGGAGTGAGAGCCATGTGTGATATATATATATTACAGTACCCAAATTTATTAAAGGGAGTGAAAAACTACAAATATATTAGGAGTTCAAAACAATTCCAATAATAAGCATAAGATTTGGCATGTTTATGGGAGTGCACCTAATATTCAAACTACATTGGTAAAAACATTTGCACGGTGAATAATTATTACGTAAGGTTAAAAATGACCATTGACCATCCGTATCTAAGCATATGTATAAATCATATGTATATGCCACATACACTAGGGCTTATTATAAGAGTAAGCCTCATGCTTTCATATATGGCTTATAATCTAGGCCTAAAACTTAGCACTCTTAAGGAAGGAAACTTACTTATATCCTTTTAGGCCATAAAGAAACACGCATCAAGCTTCTAATCATGGTAAGAATTTTCACTACCCTAGAAGAACAGTCTATACCTTTAATATCCAAAAAGCAGTCCTTATTATACATTCACACATAGAAGTCCACGAAATGTTATGCATCATAATATTACTAACATAGTAGTTATTGTACCCTGAATAAGGTATAAAAGTGGTAATGGAGATAACGATAAGAGCTTATTTAGACCTTTCATAAAACATTAAGGTTAAAAATCATACCTTTAGTCAATATATAGAAAAAAATTATTTTTTAAAATCACATCAGCATTTGGTAAGTCCAAATTGCTTAATTATGACATCATATAGGCTAAATTAATGACATATACCAAAAATTTAACTCTTTTAAGATTTAGGGTGCTACTAGTACTATTCTAAATATGTTAAAGTATATCATGACATTATAGATAATAATAAGGATTAATTTAGACTTTTTAGGAAATGAGAGAGGGTAAGTTATACCTTTTGCCTATTTCTCTTTCAAGTTTCTCCTTGTCTCTATTATAATTTGGCAATTATAGTGTGTTTTACTCTTTATCAATGTGTTTGTTTCACTTTTCTCCTCTTATAATGTCATTTTTGTTTCTTCTACCTCCTCCCTTCTTTTGCTTTAAGTATAGCATTCCATTCCTTCTTTTTTAAGAAAACAAACCTTAACCTTTCTCTTTTATTTTAATCAAGCCCTTTCACCTTATTACAATTTAATTTCAAATCAAATTTAATTTTCAATTTCTTCCCAACCTAATCTCAAACTAAATTAGTTTTTACAGACTTCCAATAATGCACAAGCCTTCCAAATCAGTTTTCTAAAATTTTTGTTGGTTTTTATTAAGTCTAGATTAAATTAATTTAACTCCTAAATGTATCTAGTTTTATAACTAGGTCCAAATTGAATCAAGTAAATTTACTATTAATCCAAAACTATCTTACAAAGTTTTAATTGAATATGAGATCAATTCCAATTAACTTCTAATCTAAAAATTAAATCTCTAGTTAACTCCCAATCTATCAATTTGATAATGAAAAACTAAAATTTCACCCCTTTTCAAATAGCATCTGAATTAAAACATATCATTACAAAATCCTAATTAAAATTGAATTAAATCATAAGTAATACTAATTAGTCATGATAAATTTGGAATAAGTAAATTAAAGACAATTTAGCAATAATTTAATGTGATCGCATGTAAGCTTGAACGTAACGGATCCTAGTTTTCAAGCTATTACCTTCATGATATGCAATTAATATGGATGACTCCAATGAGATTACTCTTGAATTAACTTCAAATTAATAGATTAAATCCAGGAAAATATGACTTATAGCCAAAAATTATCAATTGTAATCTATTTAAAACCTAAAGTTGAAAATCGAACAAAAATTAAATTCAAAGCTACATTAAAAGCCCACTTATGCCCTAACTAATTCGGAATGAACTGAGCTCACCAGTGGTTTCAAATATATTTTCATTTTTGGTAATCATTGTCAAACTCACATCAATAGATAGAGGAACTTAATCTATCACAATCCCACATTAAAGTAGAAACACTAAGAAGGACTCTCTTGCGAGCACTGATCACCTGTCTAAGTTATCGTGTCTTACTTTGTCCAAGAGTAAGACAACGTCATTTTTGGACAGATTTTTTAAAGCACGCACGTACTCACCCGACAGGAGTATGAAGTCATCAAGCTAAAAAAGCTTTTAGTCAAGCCGCCTACTAGGTTGGAGAAAGAAATTAAATCAGAGCCATGTTTAATTAATAATTATAGTTGTTGTTCAGATCACCTGTACATGACTATTATTAAAACGTGGCTTGTATGCATGTACAGGACTACTATTAAAACATGTTTATTGTAATTTATAGATATTATTAATTTTGTTGTTGATATTAAGTGTAAATTTATTTATTTAGTATCATTTATTAATAATAATTATAATTTTAT
>JANZLH020000066.1:97896-110645 GCA_026770325.2 Erythroxylum fimbriatum
CGGGAAGGTCCCGGAACAAAAATTTTTGTTTTCCGCACTGTGTCCATGTGATGGACACCCCGGGATTTTCCTACAGTTACATCATGTACAAGTCGACTTACACTAACAGACTCTTACTCTCTCTATCATATCACATCGACCCCCTCTCTCTCCTCCTTCAATATTGTCGTTGATAGGTCTATATTTGACATATTATTTGGGATTAAATTACTTTGAATTTGGCATTTTTAGAGCATTATTTATATGGATTATATGTTTTCCTATATTTAATTTACTGCATTGTAGGTGATGATTTTGAGAGGTTGACATGGATTTAAGTGTAATGTTATCCATAGCCATCCAATTGAGGAGATTTTAGAGTCAATTAAAAGTTAACCGGAAGGGTAACAAAATTTTAGAAGACATTAGGAGTCAATTCAAGTTCGAAGATGTCAAAAAAGTGGAGAAGTTGGTAGATAATGTATAATAGGCATTAGACATAATAAGGAGACAAGTCGGTTATGTACTGGATGGAAGAAGTTGAGAAGCAAAACAAGACCAACATTAGAGTAGTATATGGACCGATATCAAACTTGTCATGCTTTTACATAGAAAGTCATAGAATAAAACCAACTTCAGTTATAACTTGATGTTAGGCACTTATTACATACTACTTTGCAATGCATGAAAGTTTCAGATCAAAACCAAAGCGAGTGCTAATGTTGATTTGATGTTGGTACTCATGCGTAATTTTCGAGAACATGTTCAAGTACTCTAAAACTCTATTTTCGTAACCCTAACTACAAATAATATTATTAGATATAACCTAACGAAACTTTGGAAGATGTTTGATAGCCACCTTGCTTTTGTTTTCATAGTTTTATTCTTTATTAGCATTAAAGGAGGATGTGAAGCAGGATTGGAGAAGACCGTGATAACTTATCTAACTCTTTTCTTCTATTCTTTCCCCTTATATTCATATTGATTTATTTTGGTTATGTTTTTGTTATATTTAGCAACTAGAAAGCCTATTTAGGACTAAAAATGTAGCTTGTAATGGATATTTCAATTATCAATACATGATTTGATTATTTGTTTGTTGAATTTATTTCTTTCATTCTTAATTGTGATTTTGTGACTAGCCATCATAGAGTTAATCTTAAGGATTGTGTGAAGGATCGAGAGGTGAAATATGATTTATGCATTAGTAAAATAAAAATTTTAGTGTTAGAAAATGAAAGTATCCTAGTCTATTGTGATAACCAAATCGATTACATATACTTAATGAATTTAATTAGGTTAATTTACATATATAGAGGTGGTAGTTACCTAATTGGATATAAATGTGTGCCTCAAGAGAGAGCATATAAATTGGATCAAATTATTATTTTCATCTAGATAATTAATCTCGTCTAATAATTAGAATCTTATATAACTGAACCACGAAGCCTTAATATTTTCTTTATGAATTTTCCTTTCTTACTAACTTATTTACGTTGTTTTCATTAGTTTAGTAAATTAATTATCTTTCGTAATCTTTTTCTTTATTCAATTGTATTGTTTAATTAAAATTAATAAACATAGTGATATTCTTTCTTTGAGATCGATATTTTAGATTTACTCTAACTTTAAGTATTTGTTACAATCGATTATGTATAATTACAAATGGATTAAGTGGGTCAATCAGTCTCGCCTGCCTCTTCTATTGCTACTGTTGTTATGGTTGGTGGTGGCACCACTTATTATTGAGGTGATGGCAACAGTAGCCTTCTCTAGTTGGCTAGGACAATGTCTTGGAGCTTACTCCTAGCCTAGGAGTAAGCTCCAAGACATTGATTTCTTTTGGCCATTTTTTGTCCATTCTTTTTCTATTGCGCCCATTAGTGATCTATGTTCATTCAAGAATAAACTATCAATTTCACACAACCTTGGGATGATGTCTTGTACTTGACTGAAGTTATGAATTAGTACCCAAATGAAATGAAGTAATGAAGAGGGAAAGAGAGGAAGAGGCGAAGGATAACATTGTCAAAGGAGGAGGGAGGGGGCGATGATGATGAGGAGCGTTGTACTCCATGACTAGAGTAGGACCTTCGATTGGTCTAAGTGAAATCCGTCTCAAAAATACTATTATTACGCCATTTCCACATAATAATAAAACAAGACAAGTTTGTTAGATCATATACCAAAGTATGGAAATGCCAATCTTTTGTTCATTCATTTGGAACAGAGGAGCGTATCCTGGTACGAAGTGATCTGCGTTTGCCCATCCCAAGTAGAATTCTGGATTCTTTATATTGCATTAATTAAGAAAGAACAAAAAGAAATTAAAAAATCATGTCTCCTGGAGTGACGCTCAATACAACATACGTGATGAGGAAATTCTACAATAGCGATGGTGTTCCATTTTGCGGGACCACTTGCCGTTTACTGGCACCCCATTCTATGGCTTCTTCCACTGCCCGTTGGCGTTCCACATCTTCGTTTTCTTCATTCTCATACGATGGTGGAGAAGACAACGAAATAGGTGTGCCATTCGCGTCAGGACCAAGAAAGCTGAGAGCAGACACTACATCACTCATCAGAGGCCGGACGTTTGCGTCCTCTTGAAGGCACATTGCTGCCACTGCCACTGCTTGGTTCAATCCTCTAATCGGAAAGTGTCCTATGAGAAGTGGATCAGCTAGTTTCGCGAACCTACTCGTGTCCTTGAATATTGGTTCTGCCTGCCGATGAAAAAATATTAGGCGAGCATACAACATACTAAATTTGCAACTAACGAGCCTTATCCACTTACCCATGATACTAAATTTTGCTCTGCTGTCGATCTTGTGGTGTCAATGACCCTTCTCCCAGTGATCAATTCCAGTAAAACGACTCCAAAGCTGTAGACATCTGACTTGGTTGTTAATTGACCCGTTCTCTGATACTCGGGTGCGCAGTAACCATATGTTCCCATTACCCTGGAAGACACGTGTGTCTTGTCTCCCACTGGTCCAAGCTTGGCTAGTCCAAAATCGGAGAGTCTTGCATTGTAATCCTTGTCCAGCAAAATATTGGATGCTTTCAAGTCACGGTAAATTACAGGAGGATTTGCTTTGTCATGCAAATATTCTAAGCCTTTGGCAGCACCTAGTGCTATTTTCATCCTCGTAAACCATTCTAAAGGCTTTTGCTTCCGTGAAATATCTGAAAATTCAGAATTTGGGTCAGTGGAAAATCACTTCTTACAATTATTCAATCTTTCACTGCTAGTTGTGTGAATAACAACTAGAAGTTAATTAAACAAATGAAGGTTAAAGGCTTTGCCATGTTAATACAAGCTCAAATTGATATTGACTCATGATCCTTCCAACTATAATATCGACCGATCATCTTGTTTTGTTTCAATTACAGAAAAGTAGGTAACCAAAGTAATTATTGTTTACCGAAAAGATGATCTTCTACAGATCCTGAAGACATATACTCGTAAACCAGAAGCCTTTGATCTCCATCAGCACAATATCCAATAAGGTTTACTAGATTGGAATGGTGCAAGAGACTCAACATCAACACCTCAACAAGGAACTCCCTGTTTCCTTGCAGTCCATTTCTATCAAGTTGCTTGACTGCCACAACCTGAACGAAAATTGTCCACACCAGTACTCAAAATTTGTTCGCCAAAAGAAAAAAGAGAGGGAAAAATAAAACAAAAAAAAGTTGGTTTACAACATCGGAAAAGGAATCTGATGTACCTGTCCAGTTTTCTCAAGTTTCCCTTTATATACTCTTCCAAATCCACCTTCACCTATCAAACACTCGTGTCTGAAATTCCTCGTGGCTGTGGCTAATTCGCGGAATGTGAAAGTTTGTGCTGCTATATTTCTGTTGGAATCGTCTTTGTTGGTATTGTGAGATCGAGGTGGGGGTGTTGTCTTTTGATTTTCTGTACAACAAATAATGGAACTTGAAAACATGAGAACGCATACAAGCGTCAGAAAGGCAGTGCTACAAAATAGAAAAATGTACGTACCAGGCCAAGGCTGGGGAGCATTGTATTGTTCTTTAGTAGGAAGAGTTGCTGGGGGCGGTGCTCTCCTGTTGCTACGAGTCCTCCTGGCAGATTTGGTTCCATGAGATGAAAAACATGAAAAGCAACTCATTTTTCAAAAAAGTCGCAACTTGAAGAGAAGTAAAATATCTTGTTTTATATTGAGTTCTTTGATTCAAGAATATAGTTTGTACAGATCCCCAGAAACTCTTACGTGGCCAAATCAAATGTACCTCCAGTGAGGCCAACTTCGGCCCCTCAAGTTCAACAGGCTGAAATCTAATATAAATATATGGAATTGTTCAGAGGCTTAACTCGAAGGCCTTTTAACAGATGTCAGAATCCAGAAGAAGGTAAGTATATAAACATCATCAAAAGCCATGGCTTGTATATATATCTTGGAAGAGTATAATGAAGGCTAGAAGACGAGGAATTCACTCAATTAATAACAAGGGTTGGGCTTGATTCTTCCAATCCAGCAACGCGATAATGTTGGTGGTTACGAATATGAGAATTAAAAACTGTTAACAAACATCAACCTTAGTCAACCCAGAAGGAAAAACAAAGAAACCTTAGAGGAATCCCAACAAAATGGAAACGAAAAGAAAAAGAAACTTGGAAAGCAAACGGTTCAAGGAGGGCATTCCGTCAGCAAAATCCAAAAATGGATAGATTAAGCGTAGAAAATGGAGAAAAAACATTGTATGTCTGTGGTGGTAAATCCATTGATATGTGTGGAAGCTATGAAAGACAGAAACAGAAAGGACAACTCTCTCTCTCTAACTACAATATCCCTATATATATTTGCGCTTCCCATGATTAGCGGTAACACGTCCAAACAGTCCCAAGGAAACATGGGAGCCCATGTATTGGCAACCATATAACCAAGTTGTTGCGTTGGATGTGGCAAACGTGCGCTGAACTATAGTCAGCATGAGACTGGGAGCCGTTAACATTTTATCAATAAACAATGACAGGCATTTCAATCAGCCAAACCAAAAAAGCAAGTGTTATAAGAAGTCATTCGTAGAAGAAATCGACTGTTCATTAAAGTGGTTCTGTTAAAGGGGAACCTACTGTCTGAACATATGATGGATGCTAATGGCTTAAAGGGCTACTATATGCCTAGACAAATATGAATGCTGTGTTCTATGGAATCACAGATATTTCAAGATCTGTAATATATCTAGAAATGAACAAAGTGAACTTCCAAGTTTGGTCCCTGCCCTTTTCTTTCGCCATGTCCTTCAGATTTTCGGAACAAACGAGAACGTAGAGACTTCACAAGACACGATATGCATACAGTATCATTGTAAGGGGGAAGGGAATGATTTTGTCAATTTCCACGCCATCTGGCTTTTTCTCTCTTCCTCTGCAATTTTTCTTTCTCCCTCATTTTATTTTTGCATCTAATTGATATCCACTTTCCGTTTCTCCAACTCCCATCCAACAGGCATATTCAATCCAATCTTAAAATTTGAATCAAAACCTAAGAACACAGACAAGGCAAAATGGAGCCGCGTCCACGTGTCGGACACGTATCTGTGTCGGACATGTGTATGACACAAACTCCCACAAAGAGTGCATATATATGCTCCATGTTTCTTTAGAAAGCCTTATAAAGTACAAAGTATGTATGAACTATCAAGATATTGAAAGTCTTGAAACACATCATTCAATATATATCATATTATGAATTTTGAATTTGTTTCTTAATTCTAAATTTTATAATATATATATATATGCCGTGTCCGTGTCCGTATCCACAGAATTTTAGCAGTTGGTGTGTCCCCGTGTTCATGTCCGTGTCATGACACGTGTCCGTATCCGTGTCTGTGCCCGTGCTTCTTAGATCAAAACGTACGTCAATTGTTAGACTTAATGATTCTCACCAAAACGAATTCCATTGTCATTGAAACATCAGCAGGCATATTCAACTCTCACAAGTGATATTTCTAACTTTGGCTTTGGAACAAATCCCAAACATTATTATATCATCTATTATGCCAAAAGTGATACATTAACTTCAACAGTCGAGTTGGTCAAGATAATGTTTTTTGTATTATTAACTTTTGGGTGGTCAAGAGTCTTCAGTTTTACTCTGACATGTAAAGGTGTTAGACATATACTTTTGGAATTCACGTGATTCTCATTGATCTTCTGAATTTGTCATTATTGATATTTTCTTTTCTTAAGTAGTTAGAATTTGACTTATTCTTTAGTAATTCAGTAAGTGTTAGACGTGCTATATAGCACTATTTGAATTGCTTACATTAAGGCGAAAGTTTCTATTTTATTGTTATTTTAAGTAATATAAAATATAAAGGCTGTTTTTGAATAAATGTACTCCTTTACAAAAAGTATTCTTGCTTGTCTATATATTACCGTTTTTTCAACACTGTCTCTACTTCTTTTAATTAAAGACTTGCTTTGAGTCTATGTTTTATTTTTCATAAGACCAATGCAATGGCATCAGAGCTCTCTTCTTAAGGGACCTGTGAAATGGAAGCAGACGGTAGTTTTTCTCAAGCTCCTCCCATCTTCAACGATGAAAGCTATCAACTGTGGGCAGTGAGAATGGAAGCACACTTAGATGCTCTAGATCTCTGGGAAGTCGTGGAAGAGCATTATGAAATTGCTCTGCTGCCAAACAATCCCACCTTGGCCCAGATAAAAAATCACAAGGAGAGAAGAACCAGAAAATCAAAGGCAAAGTATGTTTATTTGTAGCTGTTTTAAATACAATTTTCACCAGGATTATGACTTTGAAAATAGAAAAGAAGTTTGAGATTATCTGAAGGAAGAGTATGCTGGAGATGAAAGGGTATAAGGCATGAAAGCTATCAATTTAATAAGGGAGTTTAAGCTGCAAAAAATGAAGGAGTCTAAGACGGCCAAAGAATACTTGATAGATTGCTCGACATCGTTAACAAAGTAAGGTTACTTGGCACCGTATTTGATGATTCTAGAATTATTCAAAAAATGTTAGTTACGGTGCTTGAAAAATATAAAGAATCAATAACCACTCTAGAGAATACGAGGAATTGGTCAAAAATCACCTTGGCAGAGCTATTGAACTCTTTGCAGGCTCAAGAGCAGAGTTGGTCTATGAGACAGGATAGTTTTGTCAAGGGAGCCCTTCCAGTTAAGCACCATAATAATAAAAAAAAAGAATGATAAGGAGAAGAACTTCAGAAAGAATCAGGCCAGTTGAAGTGAACTTAAAAAAGAATCAAGCCAGTTCAAGTGGCGAGTACATTACAAACAACAATTCGAGTAAAGGAAAAAACTTAAAGGAAATTATCCTCCTTTCTAACACTATGAAAAAATAGTTCATCCACCATTCAAATGTTGGAAAAGGCCTATGCAAAGTGTAGAAAGTGCAACCAATTTGGACATGAGGCTGTAATTTGCAAAAGCAAGAAGCAGTAAGCATATGCCCGAGTTGCTGATCAAGATGAAGAAGATCAAATTTTTGTGGCAACATGTTTTTCCACCAGCTGCACTTAAGAGTGTTGGTTGACCGGCAGTGGTAACCACATGACTTATGACAGAACTCTCTTTAAGGATTTGAAGCCTACTGGAATCACAAAGGTTAGAATAGGAAATGGCGATTATATTCTAGCAAAAGGAAAAGGAACCATTGGAATTACAACAAGCTCAGGTACAAAACAATTTTTGATGTTCTTTACGTACCTGATATTGACCAAAATTTGTTAAGTGTGAGCCAGTTATTTGAAAAAGGATTCAAAGTATACTTTGAAGATTGGCACTGTGTCATTTATGATGCTGCTGGAGAGCAAATTGCACGAGTTAAAATGAGAGGCAAAGGTTTCTCATTTGATTGAACCGAGGAGGAGCAAGCAGCCTGTCTAATGGAAACAAACATCACTGAAATTTGGCACAAGAGGGTCAACCATTGTCATCTTCAACGCATGTTAGATATGAAGGAAAAGGATATGATAAGAGACTTGTCGATGCTTGCTGATCATTTGCCAAATTGTCATGCTTGTTAGTTTGGTAAACAAAACAGGTTGCCTTTTCCTAAATCAACTTGGAGTGCCTCACAAAAGCTGCAATTAGTTCATATGGATGTTGCAGGACCTCAAAGAACTCCATCTCTACAAGGTAGTCTCTACTTTATTCTATTTATTGATGATTTCACAAGGATGTATTGGATTTTTTTCTTGAAATACAAGTCAAAGGTGGCTAGAGTTTTTTGGAAATGCAAGAAAATGGTGGAGAACTAGAGTGGCTGCAAAATTCAAGTTCTAAGGTCTGATAATGGAATAGAATATACCTCGTCACAATTCAATTCTTTCTGCGAAGAAGCTGGTATCAAACATCAATTCATGACTCCTTACACGCCACAACAAAATGGAGTTAGTGAAAGGAGGAACAAATATGTAATGGAGATGGTGATATGTATGTTGCATGAAAAGGATTTGCCTAAAAAGTTTTGGGAAGAGGCTGCTAACATAGTTGTATTTCTGCAAAATTGACTTATAAGCAAGGAATTAAAGGATAGAACTCCATTTGAGGCTTGGTATGGTTATAAACCTTCACTAAAATTTCTTAAAGTGCTTTATTGCATATGTTTTGTTTATGTTCCACATAATAAGCGCGACAAACTTGACAAGAAAACTACTACGAGAATTTTTGTGGGTTACAACTTTGTTTCGAAAGCCTACAAGGTATATCATCCACAAACAGGAAAGATGACTATTACTAGAGATGTTCAATATAATGAATAGGAGTAGTGGGATTGGAATGACTCACCAAGACTCCTATAAGAGCTTAATTTTCCTGAAGAGCAAGCCAAAGAACAGTGGCTAAATGAATTGGTAGATGATCCACCAGTTAAAGGAACAAGGCTACTCTCAGAAATATATCAGAGGTGTAACGTGACAATATGTGAACCTACTGGACAGTAAGAAGCTCTTAGAGATCCAAAATGGAAGAAAGCTATGCAGGAGGAGATGTCAATGATTCAGAAGAATAAAGCATGAGAATTAGTTGACAAACCTGCAGGCGAAAAAATCATTGGAGTGAGGTGGGTTTTTAGAACGAAGCTCATCACAGATAGCTCCATCAATAAATACAAGGCCAGACTTGTTGTTAAGGGTTATGCCCAGATTTTTGGTGTTGATTACTCTGACACCTTTGCTCCCATTGCTCGATTGGACACAATTAAAGTGTTACTAGCCATCTCATCGCAAAAAGGTTGGAAAGTGTTTCAATTAGACGTCAAATCTACTTTTTTAAATGGTGTTTTATAGGAAGAAATATATGTGGATCAACTAGCTAGATTTGTTATACAAGGAGAAGAAGATAAAGTCTACTTACTCATGAAGGCTCTCTACGGATTAAAATAGGCGCCTAGGGCTTGGTACAGCAGAATAGATGATCATTTGCAGAGCTTAGGCTTTATAAAAGTCTTATCTGAGGCAACTCTTTATGTTAAACATAAGGACAATGATGTTCTTATAGTTTCTCTTTATGTTGATGATCTCTTGGTGACAGGAAATAATGCTTTGCCAGTTGAGGAGTTTAAACAGGAAATGAAGCAGGTTTTCGAAATGACAGACCTTGGCCTCATGAACTATTTTCTTGGGATGGAAATTAGACAAAGCCAAAATGAAGTGTTCATTTGTCAAAAGAAGTATGCAAAAGAAATTTTGAAGAAATTTCATATGGAGAATGGCAAAGAAGTAAGCACTCTCATGAATCAAAAAGAGAAGCTAAGCAAGGAAAATGGAGCTGATAAAGTTGATGAAGGTTATTATAGAAGTTTGGTTGGATGCCTAATGTATTTGACTGCCTCAAGGCCTAACATCTTATTTGTTGTAAGAATCTTATCTCATGTTTAAGCATTGTGCTAGTGAGTTACATTTAACAGCAGAAAAATTATGGCGTTAAGTTTGAAAATTGCAAAATTTTCAAGCTTTATGGATTCTCGGATAGTGACTGGGCTGGTTCCATTGATCACATGAAAAGTACCTCAGGATACTGTTTCAGTTTCGGTTCAGGGGCTTTCTCTTGGTGCTCGAAGAAGCAAGAAATTGTTGCACAACCTACTGCAGAAGCTGAATTTGTTGCAGGAACAACAGTTGTTAATCAAGTTTTATGGTTGAAAAAGCTTCCCTATGATTTGAACATGGAGCAAAAGAATGATGTAGAGATTTTTGTTGACAATCAGGTAGGCATTGCAATTTCTCATAATCCAATATTTCATGGAAAGACAAAGCACTTCAATATTAAGTTTTTTTTTCTTGATGGAGGTGTAGCAAAATGGAGATGCAACTCTAATTTACTGCAAAACTGAAGATCAGTTAGCTGACCTGTTTAGAAAGCCACTTCTAGTCAACAAGTTCAAGCTTCTAAGGCAGAAAATTGGAATGTGTAGTTCCAAAAGCAAGGAGGAGTGTTAGACATATGCTTTTGGACTTCACGTGACTCTCATTTATCTTTTGCATTTGTTATTCTAGATATTTTCTTTTCTTAAGTAGTTAGAATTTGAGCTATTCTTTAGCAAGTCAGTAAGTGTTAGATGTGATACATAACACTATTTGAATTGCTTTAATTTAGGCAAAAGTTTATGCTTTATTGTTATTTTAAGCAGTATAAAATGTAAAGGCTGTTTATGAATAAATGTACTCCTTTATAAAAAGTATTATTGCTTATCTCTGCATTACCGTCTTTTCAACACTGTCTCTACTTCTTTTAATTGAAGAATTGCTTTGAGTATATGTTTTCATTTTTATAAAACCAACAAAAGGTCTTATAAATATGAGATCCCTCAAATCACCATGTGACTATAACAAGAATTGAATAAATGAATCTCTTTCTATTTCCCCACTTTCCGCTGGGTTCAGGATATCAGCTATCCTAGCTATATACTTCTCCGGATTCTCTTCATACTCTGGATGTGTTACAAGTTTCAGATACAGAGCCGTATAAACAACCACCTATTGTTATAAACAAACCGAAAGAAGAAATCAACATTTCAACAATGTTTTAAACGATGAATTTCAAAAGAAGAATCGTCAGGATCTGTTTGAATGTTATGTGACTATATTCAAATATGACAAAGAAGGGAAAGGTAGACAGACCAACCAATATAAAGCTGCAGCCTTCCTCACTACCAGCTAAAAGGAAATATGACTTCTATGTATGTATCTCAAAACATATAATTACTAATGAAAGAAATCTAATCTGAAAATCAATGTAGTTGACCAACATAGTTGAATGGATTCATCCACTCAACACTTATTTGGTCCATGGTAAAATGCACTGGGCATTAGGAGGATAGGACACAAAATTTTAACTCTGTCCAAGTCATTCTTCTTCGCACTGAAATTTAGATCCAAATGAAAAACATAAAATTCTATAAGCATGGAAGAGCAATTAGATCAAGCCTACCTCACTAGCTTTTGGACTATTATTTACAACATAATCAAATTGAAATTGCCCATCTTGAGATTTCACATCCAAAGTTGTATGTTCGTCTTCGACATTTGTTTATGGTTGAAGTGTTTCAAAAGCAAGATTCTCCAGTTCATCATACCACTGCTGAGCAGCACTAACTTGCAAATGTATACAATGCATGTAAGTTGCAGGAATACAGAAGCTTAACATAAATCAAAAACAAAAAACATCAAAGGATGGAAAGATGTGGATGCAATATAAAACCTTATTCGGGGATCCTACTATGCCCTCTGCTCCTTGGACTTCAGTAACAACCCCTCTTGCTTGCCGCCATACACATTCTTCGCTTAATGGTTTAACAAGCTTGGTACCAATAGCGATATCTATGTTCAACCGTATGTCAATCCTGCCTGTTACAGAAGAAAGGCAAAATATTTCAAGATTTTCAGAGGAACCATTAGCAATGAAACTACATATGAAAGTAAAGGAACCAAAATTACTCTTTATAATTAACGCAGAAAAAATATATGCTACTAGGCAACATTGTGAAACATTGAATGTTATCGATGAATGTTTTGTAGGCTCCAGCACTGTAAAAACACCCAAACTAACTTGCATGATGAACGTTCTAAAAATTACACACTTCTACAAAAATGTTGGACCCCGTCTCCGAGGCCCAACATTCGGACCCACACAGCATAGAGGACCCAAAACTGAACACATATCGATCACAAATAGGGGAAAAACTCAATTAGAAAATTTGAATGGGATTTTAGGAAACTTTGTTCCCCCTGATCTAACGATTCCAACGCCACTGGAAACGCTCAATTTGGGTTAGAAATGAAGAAGTTATGATTAAAATACTACCTTAAAGAAACAGTGAAAACTGACCCCTTACCGATTTCATGGCAAAATTGGAAAATCTAGGATATTAAATTGCCACTCGGGTCCTTCATAAAACTTGGAGCTTTATGTCTCTAGTTTAATTTAAAACAAGAATCGCCTCGATCCGAGCTCCGTAGCTTCGAATATTGCAAAATTAGTAAAGTATGTTCAGACTTTGTTAACCGATCGACACACTTTGTTTTAAACCACCTTTTTCAATTTAAAAGCAATACTGATAAATCAAGAATGAAAAGATAGGAAATTTTCTTATAAATCCATTGCTTCGAAAATGGGGTCAATCGGAGGTCTACATAAAAAGTTATGGCCAAAAGAAGGAAGGAAGGTCGGGCTGACCAGCAATCCATAAAAGTCGCCCGACCAAAATCGCCCAGCGCTCGCGCGTTGCGCCCGGGCGATCGCACGGGCG
>JANZLH020000066.1:154525-166786 GCA_026770325.2 Erythroxylum fimbriatum
TACTCGTGAGAGATACTCTAAGCAAAGTAAGAACAAAATAGGTAACATTGGGTCCCCTTGGCGCAAACCCCGTCGTCCCTTAAACAAGCCATGGAGGTTACCATTAATCGATAGTGAAAAGGAAGTGGTGGTGATACATTCCATAATCCAATCAACAAACCAAGTAGGGAAGCCCAAATCTTTCAGTATTTCCTCCAAGAATTCCCAAGAGACCATATCATAAGCTTTTGTAAGGTCAATTTTTAGCATACATCTGGGCGAGATACGTTTTTTACTATATCCCCGAGCCAATTCTTGCGCCAAGAAAATGTTATCTTTCAAACTTTTACCTGGAATAAATACAGATTGGGCAGGATCAACAATGGCATCCACAACCTTCGTCATGCGCTCCGTCAGGATCTTGGATATGACTTTATACACCACATTTAAACAAGCTATAGGCCGAAAATAAGAAACTTTTGGAGGCTGTCTAGTCTTCGGTATGAGGGTAATAATTGTATGATTTAGTTGTTTTAGGAGCTGCCCATGCTCAAAGAACTCATGCACCGCAGCTAATACATCACCACCAACCCTCTCCTACTGATTTTTAAAGAATGCCGCAATAAACCCATCCGCCCCCGGGGCTTTCTCATTTTCAATATCAAACAGCGCATGACAAATTTCCTGGTCAGAAATTTGGCCTATCAACTGATCGCACATCCCCTGGTTTAGTAAGGGACCATTACGGATAATATGGGGTTCAATCCTTTCAAGTTGAATGGAAGAGCTGAACAACTCTTGATAGTGATGGACAAGGCAGAAGGCAACTTCATCCAAAGAAGAGATGGGAGTACCATCCTCCTTAAGGAGATAGGTAATTTCATTCCCGATTCCTTTCTTAACCAACGCTGAGAAATATTTTGTGTTGCGGTCAGCCTCCATCAAATGCGTCCCTCTAGCCTTTTGTTGAAAGAACAACCTTTCTGCCTCTTGTAGAAAAGTGGCGTGTTTACGCTTAGCATTTAGCATGGCCGTCAATTGTGCATCAGTTGGGTTAAGAATAGAGAGCTGGTAGCACCGCTGAAAGTCATCTTGAGCGTCTTATGCTTTTTGTGAGATATGCCCGTATTCGGCCTTGTTCAAGCTCTTGAGAGGGTGTTTCAAAGATTTTAGTTTTTCAGCCAGGGTAAACTATGCAGTACCGTTAACTTGAATAGCCCAATTGGCAGAAACTATGTCCGGGAAAGTCGGGTCCTGAAGCCAAAGATTAAAGAATTTAAAAGGGCAATTGCCTTGGTCTACCTGTTTGTTGAAGTCTACAATAATTGGGCAGTGATCCGAATCAAATCTTATAGGGAGGAAGTGTGCCAAGCAGAACCACCCATTGATCGCCCAATCCGAGTTAACAAGTACGCGATCCAGTTTCACCCAAAGATTGTTTCTCTGCCAAGTATAAAACTCACCACGTGAAGGAGCATCACCAAGGCCCAAAATGACCCATAATTTTTGTAAGTCTTTCAAGAAGTAGTTGGAAGGGGTTTTACACCCAAGTCGCTCCGACGCCTTACAAACACAATTAAAATCACCCATTAGAAGCCAAGGCACGGTGGACCTATTCGGAAGCCTAATTAGGTGGTGCCAAAGCTCCCGCCGCTTCGTCACACTATATAATCCATAAATACAAGTCACCAAAAATTCACGATTGCTAGATAATTGGAGAACCCGACAGTGAATGTGCTGTTCGCCTATCTCCAAAACCTGGCAAGAATAACTAGAAGGGTCCCAAGTGATGGCCATTCTACCTTTTTCAATCAAACCGAAATTATGGCCAAAATCCCAGCCAGGAAACCGATTGATTAACATCCTCTCCAAACCTGAAATAGTGAGTTTGGTCTCTAATAAACAAAGAAATTTGCAATGGTGTTGTCGTGTAAGTGTGACAACACTCTTCTGTCTCGAGGTCGTACTTAGACCTCGGACATTCCAGCAGAGAAAGCTCATTGATTCAGCCGAGAGGGTCCAGCCCCTCCTGCTGTACCCACGGTCCCAATGGAGATTCTGATCTGCCCAGATTTTCCATACTTGAAAGATTTCTACTTATGAGCCACTGAAGTGAAACCATCAGGTTCTTCCACTACAGATTTACCTTTAGAGGTGGATTGCGGGAGTAGCAACTCGTCAGTCCCCGCACCTATGGTTGCATCCCGTACCAAGTGTTGCGGCTCATCAAGACCCGCACCTGAATGGGGCTCTCGCATCAAGGGAACAGTCGGTTGATTCTGCCCATCGCTGCCCGTATTGCTCAAAGACGAGTCGGACGTAGGCCTCAAGCCTTAAGCTGGCCGAGAATTGCCCTGGTGAGAACCACTTGGAGCAACTGGAACGTTGCCTCCCTGATTGGCCCGACCCTTAGGAACCCATTTCTGGAGATTTGGCTGAGTGTTATTGCAATTAAACACATTATGCCCAAAATGCCTACAATCACAGCAGTAGGACAGGAATGTTTCATACACCACCGATTGCGAGAACTTGGTTCCTTCCGGCAGCTTCACATCAAAACTGGTAATGGGTGGTTTAGATACATCGACCTCCACTAGCAGTCGCGCATAGCCAATTCGAGCTCTTTGGTTGGTAATTTGGTCAGTGCAAATGGGTTTACCAACCATAGAACCTAGTTTTGATAGCCCTTTATCAGTCCAGAGATCCAAGGGAACATTTGGAAGTTTAATCCAAATCGGTAAAGCCATGAAATCTTGAAAATTGAAGGCAAATCCAGGAGCAAGTTTCTTCAACATAAGTGTTTTGCCAAACAGTAGGTAAGGGCCACCAGCCAAAATACTCGCGCGATCCTCTTCTGATTCAAACCGGAACACAAGCCAGCCACCTTCATGAGGAATTAGTTTACAAGCAACACCCCATTGAGCAATTAGCCCTTCAACGGCTTTCATGCTAAGGAAACGGCCAATGAAGACACCAGCCAAGCAAAATCCCCATTCTTGCTCCAACTCCAATCGGTCTTCAGCCAATATTGTCAATTCCTTCTCCACAGGTAATTGTTCCAGCTACATACCCTGGTTTAAGGCACGGTTGTTACGGAAAAGACTAGCAAAGGATGGTTTTGAGTTCGTACCTTTGGTTCTGCCAAGCTCACCATTCGGCTGAGAGCCTGAAGCGGTGCAGTCCATGTCGCCCTGCTGATGGGCAGAAGGGGGAGGGGGGTAGACATTTTGTCGACTACCTGGTCAGCAGTCGAGTCTTCCTCTGAGTCATCAGCTTCCGTAGCGTCATGGCTTCCCAAGGCAATCTCGCCCTCAACATCTTCATCCGCTTCAGAAGTGGAGTCCTCCTCATACGACTCAGCAGTATAGATTTCATTCACAATACCCTTACCCGTTTTGAGAGACGCACCTGGTTTTTTCAAGTCTGGTTTTCTATTGACCCCCTCCGAGAGGACAGGTTTGGCATCTCCGGTAGTGTGTTTCAGATTACCCTTCAAAACTTGCGACAACAGCGATGGTTTCCCAGTGAAGACCTTCTGACGAGTTGAAGCAGCTGAAGGATGCACATTGGCCGTTGTGGAATCGGAAGCCATGTCCAAAGGTGAGGCGGCAGCAATGGGCGGGTCATGCAAGGGGTTAGGCTCTTTAGGTTTTTTCTTCCCCATGGAGCATGAGGAAATGCAGAGCCGCTGACCCTAGGACGAGGAGAGCAGTTGAACCCTTCAGAGGAAACACGAGTAAAACCTTTGTCCACTTAGAAGATAGGAACCCGACTTCCCGTAGCTAAGGGGATTTCAACACAACACCACCCAAAGAGAAAAGCAAGAAGGTCGACGGAAAGAGAAGCACACAGAAACCTCGACGATACTCCAAGAAACAAGTGCAACAAAACACCCGACCCACACTTCAGCAAGCAACCGTGAGTAGGATCGAAGGAAGGAAAGGCATAAGGGGGACGAAGTCTAGGAGAAGAGTCACCTAGAGAGAGACACTCTCAAACGCCTTCAATTTGCCATGGGCTATTTAGCTTAATAGAAAGGAATTGAGGAAAGGAAACGAGAGGAAAATAGGATCCACAATGATCCGCAGTTAGAAGATGGCGTGTTTTATATTACAACTATACTAGTATGCTACTGACGGTGATGATGAGGTGAATCAAAAACAAAAACGTCAGAAAGCAACACTTAGAAAGTCAAGTGCCTCAATTATAATATAACTATACTAGTATGCTACTGATGGTGATGATGAGGTGAATCAAAAACAAAAACGCCAGAAAGCAACATTTAGAAAGTCAAGTGCCTAAGTTATAATATAACTATACTAGTATGCTACTGATGGCGATGATGAGGTGAATCACAAACAAAAGGGCCAAAGAGCAGCCATTAGAAAGTCAAGTGCCTCAATTTCCCCTTTTTCTTTCAACACACACAGTGACACCCACCCTAATCCTCTTTTTTACATTAAAAAATACCGCCAAACCAGTGCATTATTTATGTGCCTGTCTACGCGTAATCGAAACTAATAATTAAATCCAAGTTAAGGAGATATCTTTGACGTCCGATACTCGGTCGGTGAACAAATTGCCGAAACTGACCTTCTCTCTCTTCTAAAGCTCACTCTTCAACACCACAATTGCCCGTCTGTTTCTCGCGATTATCCCACGACATTGCCGCCGGCATACCAGATTCCGGCCCCCAGGTCCTTTCCACTCATATCCTGCTTGTCTCTCCACACTCATTGTTTGTTGACGAAATTCTCCTTTATCTTTTAGGAACTCCACTTTGTGGTCCTATTTCTCTCTCTTTCAGTTGCTTAATCGAATCTTTTTCTTCTTTCTCCCTCTATTCCCTTTGTGATTTAAAAAAAAAAAGTAAAAATGTAGTCTTTCTGAAAGCTTTTTGGATCCTTTTTCTTTTTTCTTTTTGTTTTGTTTCTACAACTAATTAAAGATCACACATTTTGGCTTTGTTTTACGTTTGTTTCTGTGATTCTTAACTGCTCTCTATGCTTTTTTGTGTGTGTGTAATTTCATCGTATAAAACAAGTAATTGCTCCCTTGATTTATGTTATTCTGATATCGAAAGCTCGGACCTTGGTCTACATTTAGGTGAATGTTGCTTAAGATCTTGCTCGGTTTGTATGTTTTCATTATCTTTTTTTCCGGATTGGAGATTAATTGAGCTTACTCTGGGATTTTATTCCATAGACAGGGGTACTAAACGCTGACGCTTGATTGCGATGGATCATGAGCGAATATGTCAAATATGCACTCTGAATTGAAGTAAGTATGTTATCCTTTTATTCACTGACTTTCGCTTTAATCAAGACCTTTGTTGTGATTTGATTGGCTTCTTCTGTTCGTTTAACTAACGGTTCCCTCTTTATCTCTCACTCTCTCGAGTCCTGTGCCAATCTACCAGCTTTCCACCCGTAATCTGTAGCTTTCTGTCATCAAATTCCTGGGTCATGCTTGCTTTTAACTTATTTGAATATGTTCATCTTGAAGCTTTTTAGAAGAGATGTGGGTTTGATTGTTAGAGATAATGCTTTTGCCAATGGTCAGTTTCCTTTGCCCGTCGAGGTTTGCTGATAAATCTTACAGGTTAGCTGAAAAGAGCTTATGCTTGAATTTGGCTTTTTAAGTTTCCTGATTCTGTTTCAGAGCCGTTTCCCTAAATAAAAAAATTTAACACGACTTGTATTTCTTGCTTGTTGTGATTTCTGTTGTACTGAGTATTTGTTTTTGAACATTCTCATACTCTGTAATCATCTGTTTCTTTCCTGAAATAACTTTACTGTATGTTTAGCTTCTTCTTGCTCTTTGTTTACAGGCCAATTGACTGACACGAAGTTTGTGGTTCTTTTATAACAGGTTTAAAGATGATAGGGCTGCAAAATAGAAACGCTAAAAACATAGATAGACCTTTTCCTGGATGCTTAGGTCGGATGGTGAATCTTTTTGATATGAGCAATGGCATTTCTGGGAAAAGGCTACTCACTGATAAACCTCATTTTGATGGTAATGTTTGTTATCTCTTATGAATTTCTTAGCGTTTTTCTTTTTTCTTTAAAAGAGTTGTATTCGTTGTGTACTTCCCTCCGATTGGCTGGTTTGGGCCATTTAAACTCTCCAAGAAAACCCAATTTACAACTGTGCAGTTTTATTGTCTATTAATAATCACTTCTCGGATGTCCATTCATTCTGTTGCCATTGATGGCTAAGTTGACGTTTAAAGCGTCAAATTAGATGCATGGACAGAAGTTTTTATCATTGGATTTAACTAAGCTAGTGTCCTCTGAAAAGTGTGTGAAATGAGATTGAAGTAATCTTGCACTATGTGTGGTTGATGATTTAGATCTTGACATCAGCGGGAATAATGTTTAGTTGTTGACAATGTGTGATTTGCAGGTTCTTCGTTCTCAAGAAGTCGGTCTGGTGTTACCAGAGTGTTGAGTCCAGCAGATGAAATAGAGGATAAAATGGTGAAAAAAGGGATTTTTTTTTTTTAATTGGGGTATTAATGTTGCATGAATGGCAGAGAAATTTGTGAGAATTTCCACCTTTGTATCATTTAAGTGATTTCTGGTTCTCTGCTGTGCATTTTTTCTGCAGATGGTGGCAGATTTAAGAAGAAGCTATTCAAACACAAAAGTAAATGGGACCCCTATGAAGACATTCATAGCCCAAGAGATGTCCAAAGAAGTGGAGTCCAAGCATAATCCACCTAATGTTGTTGCTAAGTTGATGGGACTTGATACCCTCCCAGTTCAGCAGCCTAATTCAGGGACCCGAGGAGGCCACATGAAAGGTTATTCAAGACGTTCTTTAAGTCACTCAGGAGTACTTATGGAGAGCTGGGAGCAAGATCTTGGCATCTTGGAGAAGCAAATCCATTGTGAAGCTCACCACTGTCATGAACAAAATCAACAAAAAGATGTACCTGTAATCAGGCAGCAGCCCCAGGAGGTGAATGCCAGAGACAGCTCAGCACAAAAGGGAAGATATAATGAAAATGTCGATGAAAAAGGGATGGCTCTCATTCGCCAGAAGTTCATGGAAGCAAAATGTTTGGCAGCAGATTGCCAGTCCAAGGAATTCCGAGAGGCAATTGATGTTTTAAGTTCCAATAGAGACTTGTTGCTCAAGTTTTTGGAAGAACCAAATTCCATGTTTTCCCGGGCACTGTATCACATGGAGTCTATTCCTCCAGCCTCTGATACAAAGCATATCACTGTTCTTAAACCCTCCAAACTGATTGATAATGAAAAAGTTATGTCGAAGAAGAGTGACAAGCAAGTAAAGAAAACTAACCAAATGGGTTATGCTACTGGTTATCAGATAAATGGTAACAGTTATTCTGCTAGTTTTTGCAATCAGAAGGTTGATGACTGTCCTTCTCAACCTACTCGAATAGTAGTGTTGAAGCCTAGCCCAGGAATCACTCGTGACTTTAAGGCTGTGGTTTCACTGCCTTACTCCTCAACAAGAATAATCCAGTGTGAAGATACCTATGACGAACCTGAAGATGACGAGGCACGAGAATCGGCAGAGCTTGCAACTGGCTGTCGGATCCCTAGCGATGGTAGGGATGAAACTCTCCTTTCTTCAGTTTTTTCAAATGGTTATATTGGTGATGACAGTTCATTTGACAAATCAGAAATTGGATATGCTGACGGAAATCTGACTGAATCAGAAATCATGTCACCGACATCTAGGCATTCATGGGATTACATAAATGAGTTTGGAAGCCCATATTCTTCTGCCTCCTTTAGTCGTGTTTCATGTTCCCCAGAGTCGTCTGTTTGTAGAGAGGCAAAGAAGCGACTTTCTGAAAGGTGGGCAATGATGACATTAAATGGAAGTTCTCAGGAGCAAAAAGATGCTTGCAGGAGCTCTAGCACACTGGGGGATATGCTTGCACTTTCAGATGTAAAATGTTCTGTGAGATTGGAGGGAGAAGTTAGTAACAAGCAACAGGAGCCTAGAGGATCCACTTGTTACTTAACTAGTGACTTGAACAAGGAGGAAGGTGTGGCTAGTTCACCTAAAAACCTTCTGAGATCAAAATCTCTACCTGTGTCTTCTGCAGTACTTGGTGCCAAGATTAATGTTGATATTTCAGATCCTGAGGCTGGTAAAATGCAAGTTCCTAAAGAAGTGATTGAGTCAAAGAGCTCAAAGTCATCTTTTAAGGGGAGAGTTTCTAGTTTATTTTTCTCTAGGAATAAAAGAAGAAATGAAGAAAAATCTACCCCTTCTCAGATCAAAGACGAACTAGAAGCTACTAACTCTGAGACACTAAGTTCACCTGTACATCTCCCTGGAAAACTTGGTGGTGATGTAACACAATGTGCTAATACTGCTTTTGAAGTTTATTCATCTGGTCTCCAAGGATCGTCAATCAAGACAACTAATCCAGATTTGATGGGCATGGAAACAAAAGAAGGCTTAGTTTCCGAGGAGGTATTCATTCTTCTATTCATCTCGTAATTTTTAAACAAAAGAAGGCTTAGTTTCCCAGGAGGTATTCATTATTCTATTCATCTTGTAATTTTTACTGGTACAATGTAAGTTTATTATACTCCCATGTGTTATTTTCAGTCATTTGTCTATGTTTGCAGTTTTGTTTATCTGTGTCATTCCACTGGTGTGGTAACTAGGCTGCTGAAGAGATGAATGCATACTAATTAAGCAGACTTATTTGCATGATTCTATATTGTTATTGATTAATGTGCATCCAGTATAGGAATATATGCTTTGGCGGTATTTATAAGTGGAAAACAAATTTTTATATGATATTTTTCTCATCTTTCCTTAATCATGTTTTATTGTTCAAGGCATAGAGTAAGTATTTAATTTCAATATTAAGTATTTATACCATATTTGTGATGCAGTGATTTGTGTAGTGTTTAATTCTAACATCATATCTTGAGAACATCATTGTCGTCATATAATGGCATCAAGAATAATGTTCTATTGCTTAAACTGCAATGATGTCTTTGGTTGGGTGATGATTCTCATTTTCCCCTTCATTAAATGACTGTAACCTTAAGTTATTCATATTTACAACATATGGAAAACTTGCAGAGAGTTTTATCTGTGGCAAAACCATTGTTGCCTGGGAATGCTAGTGAGAACCAGGATCAGCCAAGTCCAATCTCAGTTTTGGAACCCTTATTTGAAGAAGATAACATAATTCCAGAGGCTTGTATCAACATGAAGTCAGAACGTCGGGGTAAGGTCTCTCTTAGGCAGAACTCTTGGAAGTCTTTTAGATGTGTACCTCATTTAGGCATTATATTAATCCCTTTTTGGGTCTTTGTGAATAAAATCCTTGTTTATTGGTTTAACAGGAGTTGAAATAACGTCTCCCAAGTCTAATTTGATTGACAAGTCACCGCTTATAGGTTCGATTTCAAGGACATTATCATGGGATGATACTCGTTCTGAAATGGGGACCCCATTTCCATTAAATACGTCTTTAGCAGCCTCAGTTGCTGAGGAAGCAGAACAGGACTTGTTTTCCTTGGTTCAAACACTAATATCAGCAGCTGGCCTCGAAGATAAGGTACAGATCCACACATTTTATGCCGGATGGCATTCACCTGAAAGCCCACTCGACCCATCATTAAGAGACAAATATGTTAATTTCAATGACAAGGAGCTTTTGCATGAAGCAAAGCGCAGACAAAGACGATCCAATAGAAAGCTTGTGTTCGACTGTGTCAATGCAGCAATAGTGGAATTCACAAGTTATGGATCAGACAGGAGTACAAGTTGCAACTGTCAGAACAGGACGAAAGAAGGATCATTGGCCGTGCTTGTGGACCATGTGTGGTCCCAAATTAAGGAATGGATTAGTATTGGGGATGATGGGGACAGCCACAGCCTGGTGGTGGAGAAAGGTTTAAGAAGTGAGGTTGTAGGGAAGGGATGGGCTGACAGTATGATAATGGAATTGGATAATTTAGGTAGAGAAATAGAAGGGAAGTTAATTGAAGATCTTGTGGAAGAGGCCGTTGTGAATTTTGTCGGATAGGCCGTGATGATTTTTTGTTTCTTTTTATATTGTTGTATCCTATCTCTGTGTATTCAATTTCCAACCGTGGTGGTTTTCTTTTGTTCAACGGGGCAAGTGTATTCATAAATGCAGTTCCAGCTAATTTTAGTTACTATGTGGCGGTGATGAAGTATCAAATGTCATGCTATGTCTATGTCCCCGCTGCATTGCTGTCTGAGTCTGATCACCAAAGAAAAGACACACTTCACGGGCCAATTTGTGGTATCGCTAACCCCGGTTCGAACCTCTTAGTTCTTCAATGCATAACCAACCAACCAAACACGTCTTTTAATTATTCAATTGACATTTATTTGAATGATGTCTTCCAAAAGGCTTGGATTTATGTTTTGGCACATCATAGGTAGAAAGAAAGAAGCTAATTTTGCCCACCATGTCTGGCCTTATATTGTTTGTGGAACAAAAGTTGTGGATATTATATTACCATTTCCAGCTACTACTAAACTACCGGTCAACACAAATATCACAAAAACCTGACAGGATAATTGAACTCTGTGTAAAATTCTATCAGCTCAGCCCACCGACCATAATCCATAATTCTGCGTCGCCAACTTCACTGTCAGAATATCCACAAACAAACTACAAATGTAGCAGAGATCGTACAATCTTCATGTACGGCGTCACTCGCAAACGAAACATCTCTGTTGTGGCTCATAATCAACATATTACTTGTTCAAAAACTTGGCACCGTTTCTTTTAAGCTGAGATTCCTGAACTCATGCTGCAGTAGTTGGGTCCATTTAATAATAGATAGAGCCCGATCGCGTGAGTCGGTGGATGTATCGTTCTCTCCATTTAACTTGGAGTATTTGTCCCACGGGATTCTATCCTGGGTTGGGCAACAATGGATGGTCTAAGGAATGGGATTTATTTCCACGTCATATTCTTATCATTGCTTTTCATGTTTCAAAGCACATCCTTTGCTCAACTCCTTGAGATCCTTACGAGCATTCTCATCTCCATTACCACAAAAATTAGGCAACAAATGTGTTAATTCAGACTTAAGTTCCAAAGTAACATGTTCAACCAAATTAGGAAAGGTAACGTATAAAGGTTTTTGGGTTAAGTCTAGGGATGGTAATTGTACCCGAGCCCAATGGGTACCCGATAAAATTACCCGAACGGGGGCGGGTATGGAGAGCAAATTTTTACCCGTGGGGCGGGTATGGGGGTTAACAAAAATACCCGTCGGGTATGGGGCGGGTATGGAAATACCACCCCCCATACCCGTTTACCCGTTATATAGTAATTACAATTTTGTCATTATATATATATACATACAAACCCAGCACTTCGGTTTATTTCTGCTTCTCACTCAAGGAAATCACTAAGGGGATTTAAGGAAGAGACCATGTAAGGTCGTTGACGATCACGACAATATGTTTGTTGGTGCCGAGGCTGTTCACGCCTTTATCAACTCAGCCATGGAGAAGTCACAGATCTGGGTTTTCTGCTTCCAGATCTGGGTTTTTTTTGCTTCCAGATCTACCCAGGTTCTGCTCTCTTCTTCTCTTTAGCGTCCCGTCGTTACCTTGTAGCACCCGAGGTCACAGATCTGGGTTTTTGCTTCCAGATCTGGGTTTTTTGCTTCCAGATCTGCCCAGGTTCTGCTCTCTTCTTCCATTTGTTGAATATGGCTTTAGTAGTCTTTCATAAATATTATACTCTATACGTGGCGAAGAAAGTTGTTGGCCAAAAAAGGATGATTCAGATGTTGACTTTGCATTACAAAAAGACATTAGTGACATGACAGTATAATCTTCTTTTATGTTCTATTATGTAACCTTCTGTGTATAGAAATGGGTATCGAAGTTCATATTTTGCGTTGAAGCATCAGCACTCATCTTCCTTTTTGATGGTGCTTCGATACTCTTCAGGACTTTGTATTTTCAGGGCGTTTGCTCTTATTTATACGCCTTTGGTGGCTCTGTCTCTTGTTCATATTGATGCAATTACACGGAAGTCTGATCTGAATCATGAATAATTTTTATGATCTTCGTTTTTGGTTTATGTCTGGATCTATTTCGGGTGGTGGTGTTACTGTAAGATGAATGGACAAGGTGTAAGTGTAAGTCGACTTGTACACTTCTGTAACTCGACTTACACATGTTCAGTACCTATAAGTCAACTTGTACATTGTGTAACTCGACTTATGCATGTACGGTACTGTCAGATTGTGCCCTAAAGGCAATCCCCTTTAGCGC
>JANZLH020000066.1:190429-206620 GCA_026770325.2 Erythroxylum fimbriatum
CATGCTGCTTTCAATACATTGATGGACCAGTCTATTTTTGTGAAACTTGTCAACATTTCTGGCTTTGCAATTCTTGTGTGTTTACCCAGAAAATGAAGCTATGAGAGCTGAAAAGAGAAGATGGTAAAGCGTATGATTGAGTTTTTATGTTTTGATTTATGAATTTACGCAGAACTGAAGTAACTAGTTTCGACCGATTCACTGATAAACTAGCAAATTTTTATATAAACAAGAGATTAAATAAAACAAAACCGAACTGAACAATTAGCTTATTTATATTATTTTCAATTGAATTTATCGGCTTTTTAAAATATTGCTTATTATTACCTTTTTTTCGCTTTATTTAAACATGGGATAGAAATCCTTTCTACTTATTACCATAGCATTCTTTATCCTCACATATGTAAATATATACTCAAAATGAGGTTTGATGATTTTTTTAGTTTTTAAAACAAATAACCACTATGAAATATTTTACACGAGCTTACTTTATTTGAAAGATGATGTCTATACATTAATTAATGAAAATGTAACCTTTAACCAATAGTATTCTTTTTTTAAAGGTAAAAACACCTAAACCTCTCTTTTAGTTTAGAAAATTCTATAATCTTTAAAAAATGTTTAATTGTCAATTTTCTTAAAAAATTCTTCTCTTATATTTCAGTTAAAAAATAATAATGAAACAAACGTACTATAAATATCAAACATAGACTAATCAAACATTATTTATATGATGATTTAACCTAGTTGTTAATCAAGTAATTCAATCTGAGTCAAATTAATAATTTATTATAATTATCTTAAATTATCAATTTAAGTCAAATTTAATTGTTTGAATCTAGTTTGGGAGTTAATCTATCGTATTATTAATATTTAATTAGTTCACATTTGATATATACATTGCATATTTTTCATAGTTTTTTGACTGAAGTTTAAGAGAAGTGGTTTTTTGTTCTAAAAATCTAAAAGATAAGAGTTTTTTCAAAAATTTTAAATATCCGGTAGCTTTTTTAAAATTTCTTAAACTATTGTCGTTTATCCTATATTTAAAATAAAAGGATACAGGCTTCTTAGCTCATTGTTAAAGATCACGTTACAACACCTTGATGATAGAAATACTAAAGAATATTACTAATTTTCATCAAATTAATTTAACAAAATTAACTATGGACATCCAAGTATGGTTTTATAGAAACTTTGTCATATGGTTGAAGTTAATCGTGTAACATCATTATCATTATCATCATCATCATACCCTGAAGTTCCTTACTGAAGCAAGGTCTAGAGGGGCTTGATAGTAAGCAGCCTTATCCTTACATTGTAGAGAGACTGTTTCCAATAGGCCCACGTGCATATGTGACATGATAATAAAGATGTAGATTACAAGGAATAAATACGGAAAGATCGGTAGTACATTCATATATATATATGTGATGGTGACCATAATTTGCTATTATTTATTGCCTTGCCAAGACCAGTTGGTTTCATTGCTATCTGCGCTATGAGTCTTCCTCGATCAGTATCCTGAAAGTGCAACAATCCTATCGTTTTATATGTCCAGCGTAGGAATCTCCCCATGCACCTGTTTTTTTAAAAAAAGGGTAAAGATGAGGTATAAGAACTCTAAGATATATCGTTTACCCTTATCTTATCACGCCAGATTGTTCTAATCTTAGCCACTGCAGCAGTGAGAGCCAACTCTAACATATCTCTCTTGACAATTTGTGTCAAAATAATTTAAAAACTTAATAAAAAAGTATCTTTTAATGTTATAAAATAATTTAAACAAGATTATTTTTTTAAAATAAGTGAAATGGCAAGGAAAATTCTAGCCCTTTACCTTGTTTTATATTCAATGACGCTATACTTTTTTTATATATACATGGAGTAGGAAGACAAATTACAAATTTGAACCGATCTTTTCCTTTTCTGCAATTGCCCCACGTCATTCCCTTCAGCTGACAGACGTTGCAAACACAAACCAGTATAAAACCCTCTGACCCCGTCTAATTTTTCTTACAAATTTATGATACATACAAACATTTATTTAAGGTATGTGTACAAGAATGTCTGCATTTTACTGTTGTGTGAGAATATGGGAAAAGAAGTGAGAAAAATCATGCTGACAAATCCTCCATGTCCGTTATGACAGCTTCTGATTTTTCTTTCTCTGCCACTAGCATAAGCATCTCGAGGCGCTTATCAAATATCAATGCACTTTCATCTCTCTTGTCAAGCTCAGCACCTTCAGCTTCAAGCCATTTCTCTCGCAAATCATCAAGAAGATTAACCTGGTCTGTATTTATCACAGCTCCTGGAGCATGTGGAACCGAGGTACGAAGTGAGGAATCACCTGATGGTGGAGGCAGTGTTAAGAGCATTGCTCGGAACTCGCAAGTATCGGCAAATGTCTCAAAATTGCATGCTATTGTGTCGAGACAATATTCACGGATCTTGAAAACACCGTACCTGCATAACAGAACAAGAACTATTACCACAAACCACGTCGACTATAAGTTTAGGCAGAGAATAATTTAATCACCAAAACCGAAATAAGATCCTGTTCAAATGGCCTCAATGTAAGGAAAGTTTAAAGCACTTCTTTTGTTTTCTCTCCCATAGACCCAAAAAAAACACAGAACAGGAGCTTTAAAATCTTTACAGAAAGCAGCCAGCTGAAATAATTTGGGCCCCAACCATCGGTTCAAAAAGGATTCAAATCTCAAGTACGTAAATGTAACAATCCTCAGTTTCCAACTCAAGTAGTGTCCCATGACCCCAAACAAAAGAAAGAAAAAAAACACAAGCTTAACATCTCACATGTCTGCCATCATCAGCCAGTGGCACACTTCGGCAGGAGAGACCATTTCCAATTGAGGCAACAGTACATCTGCCACAGCACGCTTAAGAGGAAATAGTAGATATCTAGAAGCAACATCAAACATCTCTTCTGCCTGCACAAATAGATGCAATGAATTCTTCAAAATATTAGAAAAGAACGAAAAACCTTTACAAAGGCCACAAGCAATTACAACAACCATGCAGGATACCTGGTCTGGATGTATGTCCTTTAAACCATCAGTGTACCTAAACCAAACAGTTGGTTGAAATAACTCCTATTATTGTAGAGATTTTAAAGGAATAATATCTAATTGAAACTGCAACCAAGTTGATAATAAATTCGTAGGTGATTTGCCTATACATATTATTCAGAAAGTAGAAACTAGGCAAGACATCTCTGGTTGAAGAATCCCAGACAAGTAATGAATCTACAAAGTTCAATTCCCATAACATAAAACAATAATTTTGAAACCAGGGAACCAAATTACAAATTATTTTAACATCAATATGATTTAAAATACAGCTTAAGCATATAAAGAAAACATTGGAATCAACTTACATATACTCTAGCATTTTCTCCATTGCCTCCATGCTCAAATCATGTTCCACTAGACATGGTAGAGCATCATGAGTGAACTTATCATTTCCTTCATGAAAATCCTTAATACGGGACAATCTTGCTCGAAAGTACTCCGACCTTGCAGCCAAAATCACTTGATGGCAACGGATGATCTTCTTATCAACCCTAATGCACATGTCTGCAAGATCGTCCACAGAATCACTGATCTTCATTGCCCCAAAAGGAGATACTAATTCATCAACACTCTTTTCTGGGTTTTCCATAATGGATTTGGCAAGAGAGGTCTGAAAGATCCTATGCAAGGTAGAAGGAAGCCGATCCTCCTCAGGAAGTGATATGCCATGTAAGATAAATCGTTTCTGAGAATTGGTTAAATCTCTCAGAGCTTTATAATCTGCATATTTTTGGTGAATCAACTCTTTCTCGAGAATTCTCTGTAACGATTTACACTTGCAAACTTTACATATCCTGACAAGATCTTCCATGTCATCTACCATAACCTCTAGTCTGTCGGAGTAAAAGAACTGGATGAGGCTGTAAAGAGCAGGATAAGATAACTTTTCTTTTGCAAATCTCACTTCATTGCGAGCTCTCCAATCAGTTTCAAACTTTCTCCTAAAGAACTGTGACCGGGCACTTAAAATAACTCTGTGAGCTTCAATAGGCCTACCTTGCACAAAAAATACCACGTCTGAAGGGAAGTGCTTGAAATTGGATGCGCCAGTTGAATGAACACCTAGTCAATAACATCACATATAACTCGTCAAATCTGTATGAATTTGGATCAAAAGAAATGCACAACCATAATGAACATCCAGAAAATTAAAAGATCACGTAGCAAAATTAGTGTATCCAAATTACAACCATCGAAAAAAGATAATTGCTTGCTGTTTCCTGACATATATCCATATGCAGTCTTCACAACAATATTTCCACATTCCAAATTACAGCCACTGAAACAAAATAAGGGCATGCTGTTTTCTGACACACAAGAAGTAATAATCTTTACAACAAGCAAAACTTGACAGTTCAATTTCAATCTTCACATCATCACGGGAAAAGCATCAACTCATAAGCAAATGTGGTATCTCAATTTTTTTTGGGTTTCACTCTTGAACAGAAAATTCAGTCCTTGTCACAAGAATGGCAATATTTGGACTCTCCATAACCTTTTGTAGGAGGCACAAAGCAATCACGAACCTCCTATAAGCCAATGAATGAATGCAACTTCATCCCACCAATGAATGCTCTGAACCAGACATCTGTCAACAAGCCTTCTTTGAAGGGTCGATTTTATCCAGATTCTACACCATTACATAATCTCTTTTTAAGCTTATTTCTTAACCTTCAAAACAAGAACCGGAGGAGTTTTAACTTTCACATTCATCCACGCATTTCCCAAGAAATAAACAAGATTAATGAGCATTTGATGCCAAGATCAGTTCATTTTAGACTTTCCACTTATCCTTTGAAAAACACAAACCTCAACAGTGTTGGAAGAAAAGCATCAGTCATCTCAAACTACTATCACAGTACAATACACCCAAATTCTAACTAAACCAGTTCAGTAAATATAAATTCATCCCAACATTTAATAGCAAATAAATTGCAACGTTTCCGCCATTCTCGACGAAAGGGGAAAAAAATTTCAACGTCAGAATAGCGGAGGGAGAACAGACTATACCCTTTTGAAATCTAAATCAAGATCACAACTTCAAGACATGGAGATGGATGTTGCTCAGCGGCTGCGAAGAACAATGAGTTTTACCTGTCTCTCTCTCAAGATCTGTGCAAAACAATGAGTTGCCGAAGTCGTCGAGCAGATCTAAGAACTTGAGCTCCTCCAGTTCGAACCTGTTGTTGTTGTTGCCGGCAATATCACCGTGGTTGAGGTCGATGCCGGCCAGATCTGGAGAAGATGGAAAAAAGAGAGCTGATTTGGGTGTGAAATCGCGGCATCTAAGAAGAGAGAAGAGAGAAATGAGAAGCGGTGTTTTACCATGGTGCGATGGAGAGAAGTCGAGAACTGTGAGAAGAGAGAAGAATCCGGTTATCAAATAACCGGTTTATCAGAGAACCGGCCGGTTTTTATATTCAAAGGTTATTACCCTAAACCGAACCGGACACATGGCCGGTTCAGACTCTTTCCGGTCGGACCAGCCGATCCGGTCCGGTTTTCTCAACATTGATAAAAATAAGTAGGATCAAGGAGAGTATATCAGGCCAAGAGCCAGGATCTTTTGTCCATTTTATTTTGTCTTTATCCTGTCCCATGAATCTTAGCCATTTATTTATGTAACTTTCACATAAATTCTGCATAAATGAATAGCTGAGATTTATAAGACAGGATAAGAACAGGATAAAATAGACAGAAGATCCCGTCTCACCGTAACAGGCCCGTTAAACTTCATTTCAGAAATCTTCATTGAAAAGTGAAAAAACATCCAGGCCAATGGCTCACACTGTTAACACTAAACAGTCACAGAATGTGGGAGGCCCAATATTGTTCTTTATCCATTCTTTTTTTGTTGGTTTTTTTCTTGTTTTCTTCTTCAAGTTTGAGGTTCTTCCAGTCCTCCTATTCTACTTGCATGATACACTAACAAATGTATTCATGATAATGCTTTGCACATTATTGGACGATTTTTAACTTATGAAACCACCACTTTGAGAGTGGTTTTAGGCTGTTCAAGTATGAACTTCCTCTACTGACCCAAAAAAAAAGGTATTCCGCATGTACTTTTACTTACAGGTGACTGTTCAGTGCCGCGTTGGAGCTAAAACGGAGTCAAATTATTGGCCCACGTGGAAGTAGCAAGTGGGTAAGAGTAGACTCAGAAGGCAATAGTATCAATTATTTGTGGAAGTCTGATAAAAATTCCAAAGTCATTTCTCACTTGGACGCTTCTTTGAACTTTCCTTCGGTGGCTCCTTTTGTCGTCTTTCAATCGCTTTATTGTCTGAAAGAATCGATCTTTTACGACGCACGCCTCCACCTCTTTCTTATGTTTCCTCAACTTCTCCTTTCTCCCTTTCATGAGCTCTTAGCTTTTACACTTTAGTTCGCTTACAATTCAGTGAGATCATGGCCTCACCAGGCTTAGAAGGTAAATTATCTGTATCTGTTCATGGGATCTACGTATTTGCTTGCGTCCATTGAAATATATTTAGTTGTTGATTTCTGGGTTTCTCTTGAAATTTCATTTCATGTGTAGTTTTGTCTATAGATAGTAGTTGGTCAATCCTGTTATAGGGTGTTTTCTCTGCGAATCTAGTAAAGCTTGGATCTTGGGAACAATTATTTAAAGAATCTTTGCTAAGTCCTAGCTTCGCAACTTGTAAAGTTTCCATCTTTAAGAATTTCTGTTTTTGCCGTATGATAATTTCACTCTTCTTTGCTCCTGCTAAGTTCCTATAAATCCTGATCTTTATTGACTCGTGCAGAATACGATACAGCCGTTTTAAATTTAGCAGGCTTTTTACCATTTCTAGATGTGCAGATTATGGAAATCTTGAAAAGATAAAAGAAAATTTACATCCATAGGGAAAAATATAGGAGAGGAAGAAAGTTTTTGTCTTGCTTGTATAATTTTTGTGATTGATGGTTATGTACTAGGCGAGAGAGATTTGGAGAAGGGATTAACACAACCCCAGCTCAACCACAACCCACTTGGAGAGCTTTCACCTGCACCATCTCCATCCTCAACATCAACAGCTCCAGCTCTAGTTTTGTCCAACTCCGGAAAACGAATTGATCAAGCAGGAAGAAAGAAATATGTAAAGCAAGTGACCGGGCGCCACAATGATACTGAGTTGCACTTAGCATCTCAGCGTGGAGATTTGGCTGCTGTCAAGCAGATTCTTGATGATATTGATTCACAGATGGTTGGGACTTTGAGTGGGGTGGATTTGGATAAGGAGGTAGCAGAGATAAGGGCATCGGTAGTGAATGAAGTCAATGAATTGGAAGAGACGGTGTTGTTTACTGCTGCTGATGGAGGTCACCTTGAGGTGGTGAAGGAGCTGTTGAAGTACTCTAGTAAGGAGTGCCTTTCAAGAAAGAATAAGTCAGGGTTTGATCCATTGCATATTGCTGCTTTACATGGGCATTGCGGTAATGTATTTGATTTTTTTTTTCCTTATTTGGTTTTAATCGTTCAAGCTATCTTTAAGTTCAGTTTATAATTTATTGAACTGAACAAATCAATGTGATTATAGTTGCATACTTGACATATTGGACTGTTAATTATCATATGGTAGGTAGTAATCTTGTAGAAAACATAATCAAGCCCCTGTAGTAGAAAAATGTATGACTCAGTGAAAAACAATATGATCATGAAGCCCATATATATTGTAGTTTCATACCTTTTGTTTTTCTCTCTCAGTAGTTTGTCAATTTATGCTGTGGTATACCAAGTAATGAGCTCAAGAGAATGATTGCCAATTTGTTGAAAAATTGAAGTCCTCATAGTCAACGTTTTCTTCTGCTTAAAATGATTCCCTTCTTACAGAAATCGTTCAAGTACTGCTGGATCACGACCCAAGCTTGAGTCGAACTTTTGGCCCATCCAATGCCACTCCACTTGTATCTGCAGCTGTAAGAGGACATACTGCTGTTGTGAATGAGTTGCTGACAAAGGACAGCAGCTTGTTGGAGATATCTAAATCCAACGGGAAAAATGCTTTGCATTTAGCTGTACGGCAGGGGCATGTAGATGTTGTCAAAGCATTGCTAAGCAAAGATCCTCAATTGGCACGAAGGACTGACAAGAAAGGACAGACAGCATTACATATGGCTGTGAAAGGGCAGAGCTGTGAGGTGGTGAAATTGCTTCTTGACGCAGATGCTGCTATTGTGATGCTCCCGGACAAGTTTGGTAATACAGCATTACATGTGGCAACCCGGAAAAAGCGGTCAGAGGTATGTCTGTTGCATCATTCACACCTCTGGTGATTTTTTTTTGGTTCTTTTGTTATGCCATTCAAGACCTTAATCGTATAATTGATATTGGTTTTGAACCTCTGTAGTTTTTCCTTGAATTATATTTTGAAGACAAATCCTTGTGTCCCACTATAGTTGCCGAATTTTAGTTTCCAGAATTCTATCATGCATGTTGCATGGTTTCTCAATGTAATCATGTAGCTTTCAACAATTTATTAAGATCCAATCTTGAATTTTTTCTGTGTATTTGCAGATAGTGAACGAACTGTTGTTACTTCCAGATACAAATGTAAATGCACTGACAAGAGACCATAAGACAGCTCTCGACATAGCTGAAGGGCTTCCGCTCTCTGAAGAATCCTCTGATATAAAGGCATGCCTTGCTCGGTATGATGCTGTTAGAGCTAATGAACTGAACCAACCGAGGGATGAGCTCAGGAAAACAGTGACTCAAATTAAAAAAGATGTTCACACCCAACTTGAGCAGACCAGAAGGACCAACAAGAATGTTCATAATATTTCTAAGGAGCTCAGGAAGCTACACCGTGAAGGCATCAATAATGCCACCAACTCGGTGACGGTTGTGGCAGTTCTATTTGCAACAGTTGCCTTTGCAGCCATTTTTACGGTGCCTGGTGGGGACAATGATAACGGAATGGCAGTGGTAGTAACCCATGCTTCTTTCAAAATTTTCTTCATCTTCAATGCTATTGCCCTGTTCACATCCTTAGCTGTTGTTGTGGTTCAAATTACATTGGTGAGAGGTGAGACAAAAGCTGAGAAACGTGTAGTTGTGGTGATTAACAAGCTAATGTGGTTGGCTTCTGTGTGCACTTCAGTAGCTTTCATTGCCTCCTCTTATATCGTGGTTGGCCGGAAACATAAATGGGCAGCGATTTTGGTGACAGTAGTTGGTGGAGTGATAATGGCTGCTGTTCTTGGGACAATGACTTACTATGTAGTGAAATCCAAGAGAATCCGCTCAATGAGGAAGAAGGATAAGCATACAAGGAGAAGTGGATCGAACTCATGGCATCACTCTGAATTCTCCAATTCAGAAGTGGATCGAATTTATGCCCTTTAATTCGACACTGCAACTGCTGCCGAAAACCTGAAGATTGTATCTAGCAAAGTGAATGTTGAAAGAGAAGTGAATCGAACTCATGGCATCACTCTGATTTCTCCGATTCAGAAGTGGATCAAATTTATCCCTTTAATTTGACACTGCTGCTGAAAACCTGAAGATTGTATCTGGCAAAATGAATGTTGAGCTAGACAGTAACAATATTTATCTAAATAAATCTTTTACTTCCATTAACTGGTATACTACTAGTTACATTTTTTTGTCTAGTTTAGCCAAATTTGGATATGCCTAGAAAGGAAAATGGAAACTTTAGTACTCTGTGCTTGGAATGATCTCAACTTTTTGCAAGAAAATGACATCCATGTGATGTTGTTGATCGTTTCAATGGTGTCAGCATCACGTCTCATGCACTTCACTTGGACAACATATGAATGAAGGTCCTTGCGTTCCCATTTGATCAGGGTCCAACCAGGCGTGACACTGTCTGAATTCCAAGATAAAACTGTAAAAAGAAAACATAATGAAAACCATAAACTAAAGATGGTTCCATTCAGAGTCTGCAAGTTTGCTGCAACTGTGCGTTACAAGAGAGCGTTTAGGTTTATCCAGAGGAAGGTAAAGGTACAGTCTTGATACAGATTTCTGGACTTGAGAAGCTGAAACAGATAAAAAGAAAATGGTTTGAATCCAAATGAAACAGTGAGAGAGCAAGCAAGCAATGGGAGCCCAAACTAGTTTCTTTACGAATGCGATAGCTCTTCTCAGATTGAAGACAATGCAAAAGATGTTCTTCAAATATCCAATCTCCACTTTAAAATCAACCACTTGGTTGTTGAGCTTGAACCTCTCTTACTTCAGCCTCATGACCATCCAAACGGTCCCTCTTCGTTGTCTTTTTTCTTTTCTTTTCTTTTTTTTTTTGTGTTTTTCTGCTCTTCCTTGTCCTTCCGTCATCTTTACTTCTGCTCTGTTTTTTGAAGTTCTCGTCTTTTTCTATTGGCTTGCTTTTCCTGGTCTGAAAATGCAGCTGTTTGTCCAGTCAGAGCGCTCTGTGAGGTCAAGTCATAAGCTTCCAAGGTCTGTGTTATGTCTGTAGACGAAAAGGAAATTATCTTTCATTACTTTAGTTTGAAAGATTCAACTGTCTGGCTTTAGCATTCATTTAATTATGCAGAAAGTAATAGGCTTTTCTATAAATATAGATTGGTTTCATGGATAGAGACTTGAACTGAGGCTGTTGTTGTTCTTTTCAGGAACAGGTTGCTTAGAATAGAATTCTAGCAGGTACTTCGCTTGTCACTTGAGATATGTTGGCATCATTTTTTAAATTTGCAATTGCATCCACAGTTCACAATTTTGGCTACATTTCCCGCAATTGCCTGCAACCACAGACAATCTGCTGTCTGCAATTTGAAACCTTGGTTGGCATTGAGTTTTCATAGTCTGATAGTTGATGATTGGCATTTAAGAGCAGGGATATTTTGGGTTAACAGGTGTAAGGTTTCGAAATGTTGATTTGAACTCATTCAATTTATGTCTCCAGGAATAGAACTTCTAGATCCAGAGACAACTCGGCTTTGTTGAAGTGATGAGGAATGGAAAATTATGTGACTATATTGGGAAAAAAATGAGAAAACTAAGGTTACACCAGAAAGCAATCCTGCCTTACTGCTTAGTTTTGCAATGTTATGGATATTCAGTTATAGTGTTCTATGTTTATGCTTTATCCACTAATGCCGGAGCCTGAAGGCTGTGGTTTCTGTTGTTCTTGGTTAATGGTTTAAGATATGGATTCCAAGAACAGAAAGTGGCCTAGATGCTGGACTTGATACAAGCTTTCTGTTCCTTTCTCACTGATACTCTGTACGTTTTCAACACCAATGTAAGAACCTCTTCATATCTTCTTATCCTATTTCTTTTCACCTGCAGGCTGTTGATTGTGTGGTAACAAACAAGCATCTATCAAGGATTAGGCAAAAGTGAAGCCTTTGTCCTTTATCCTACCTCTTGAATTCACAGGCAGGAATAATGTGTTTACAGTGGAGTCATCCTCCCTGGTATCTCCCAGATTGTGTGATTTTGAATACTATGAACAGGACCAGGACCAAGTGTGTGCTTTTAGTTTCTTGAAGAGATGCTTGTACAGCTAAAGGTAATGGAGGTGTTTGGCAAAGAACTTATCAGCTGTTTTTTAATTTATAGACTAAAAATTAACTTTTTGACTGTCTTAAAAATTACTGATGTGTTTAGTAAACGGTTAATTGGTTAGTTTATTTAATTCTAATAAACTGATTTTTAAAAGCTCTATAAGAGGAGCTTTTGAAGTTAACTGTTTGTCTAATAACAATATTGTACTGCTCTTTACTCTACTTTTGCTTTGTGTATTTTTAAAGTTGACTTTTTTTTTATCATATAATTATGTTGTGAAGTTTAGAAGAATACAATAAAGAGGTTAATTAATCTTTTTAATCTTTATTTAATTTTATAATATTAGTTTACATTTAAAAATACCATAATATTAAGTTTTTGAACATAAAAAGTTACATCAAATTAATATTTTTAATACATAACTACTATATATTATATCTGTGTCATACTATAATTATAGATATTTTTAATTTATTAAATAATAAAATTCATACATATTATATGACAAATACTAATATGATGTAGTTCGCTGCATAATTCATATTAATAGAGAATTAAACGTTGGATTATTATTATTATTATTATTATGTTTTTTTATTAAAGTTATAAACTTAATTTTTGTGAAATTAAATATCTAAAATCTAAATTCTTATAAGAATATTCAACGAAATACTAAGAAATATAATATTCATGCCCTTAATTTTTTTTAAAGTTATGCCCTTATAAGTCATTTTACACATTAACAACTAATTTTACCAAATATCTTTAATAAATAGCTAATGTTATCTGCTGGTCAAATCAACTGATATAATCAGCTATTAGCTAACTGCTGATAGAATCAGCTAATAGTTAATGCAATTCGTTGTTTGCCAAACAGGGCCATATACTAACACTTGAGTATGCGCTAGATTGTATTTTGCAAGAATTGTGAATTTTTTTTAATGTTTTCCTTGAATTTGCCTTTAATTTTTGAATAATGGCATCTTAAGATCCAATTTGTATAATTGCCTAAAAATAATAAAAAACTAATAAAATGCTTAATAAAATATATGCATATTTGAAGCACATCAAGCTTTCCTTTATCACATCTTTCGCGAGGAACTTTGGATTAAAATTTCATTATCTAATTTATTATTTTTCTCAAAAAAAGAGCTCGAGAAAATGTGAAATGTTGGGGGCAGGTCAAATTTAAAATCGTAAAAGAATGTCCTGTTCTTCAACCATGAAATAAGCAAAGGCACATTAATAAAGCCTATAAATGAAAATTCATAACCTCACTCCGTTATTGCTAAATCTTTACTGACTGAATTTCAGCGTAATGGAAGTCTCCTTTGATTCTTCCATAGTCAGTTGCGCCAGACTACGATGATGATCCCTTTCTAACATACTGACAGTAAAATTTGTAAAGTTTAATGTTAGTCAGTAGCTGATAGGATAACGATGTTTATTTCCCTATATTTTGGTCATGAAAGATGAGGGGAAAGGAATTGGTAGAGCATCACTTTCCATCTAATTTCTAGTTAGGGAAGGAAAAAGGGGGATTAAGCCATCCCATCTTTGGGAAGTGAAAGCTGAGAGTTGGTCTGAAGATGGCTTGTCCGTGAAGAATGCTTTTGTCATCTATGAACTAGCATCATGATGTTGGCTTGTTTTGTTGATTTTTGTTTTTTTTTGAAAAATATGATGATGGCTGGTTGCTAGCTCCTTTTCCTCCTTTATTTTATTAGGAGTAGCTGTAACCATCCTCGTAAAAGTGTCATCATAATCCTGACATTCACTTCATCGTAGATGCAGGAAATTAGCTTTCTCGTACACCTCAAGCAATTGCTCGTGTGTTTTGCAAAGCAAAACGACCTTATATATATATATATATAAACTGGTTATGTCGTATGAAGTAAACTGTTAGCCAGCTGAATCTGATGGAGCAGAAGTTAACGTAGGCAGCTTTACCTGTTATCTTTTATTTTTCCTTTTTATTTAGCTATGATGTTGGTGTGCCTTTGTCATGACGTAAATCTTCTATTTGTAATTGTATGTGCTTATGTTAATCGACCCCTTTCGAAGCATATACCTCAAACTCATAAAATATTGTTGAACTAACATTAAAAAGTAGATCGAATGACCCCTTATCCGACTTCCTATTAAGCTGCATTTTATAACCTGTTACCAATGCTTAATTTTGCAGAGACTTCCATTATTAATGTCTAACCAACTTCCTATTAATTAAGCTGCATTTTATAACCTGTTACCAATGCTTAATTTTGCATAGAATTCCATTATTAATGTCTTGAACAACACGAGAATGAAAGAGACGAAATGGCCGCTTGTTGATTTCTTTAAAGCCAAAGAATATTTTCTTACTCAGGCTCAGGCTCAGGCTCATGATCCGAACCTACCGAAACTTTGCAATTATTGGAGACAGAGCGAGCGAGGGAACGTAAACATCGACAGATTGGGTTGGATTGGATGCGTTGCTTTACCAACTTGATTACTGGTTTATTAGATTTCAGTTAATTTGTAAAATATGTTCTAAGCAAATTACAAAAGGTAAGGTGTCTGATATGATTAGCAACACTTTTTGGAGAAGATTTATTAAAAGTTTTCTGATTATGAAAATGAAAATAACTGTTTTTAAATGGTAGATTTCTTTCTCTATTTCCATGGTTTTTGTTTTCATTTTTAGATTTAGTAAATTTTTTGGTTGAATTTATTTTATAGTTTTTATTTTGGTTTCTTTTTCTTATTATAACTTAACAAAAATAAAAAAAATTTATTTAGTTTTGTGCATAATATGATTTTATGATGAACTAAAGCTAAACTATTTAATAGTACACATTAAACTCTTTTTAGCATTTACTAAGAAATGAAAAGGAGTGATAATTATTAGGTAGTCTTGGGTAAGTGTTTAGCTAGAGTGCAAAACAAACAAAAGAAAAAGGGCATCTTCCTTCAGGATTATGAAGTTGAAGCAAGCTCATCATAATTATTAGGCTACGATAGCCTTATTTCTTGAAGGAAAATTAAGTTAACTGTACCGCTTTCAATCACGTGATGTTGGAAGTATTTTGCAAATAACTTATCAGTTATTTTTTAATTTATTAAACAAATGTTAACTTTTTGAATATCTTAAAAAGTTATTTTTTAAAGGAAAATTAAGTTAGCTGTAACCTTTCAGTTCCATGATTTCATATGCCTCTACTTGCTTAAAGTAACGCCGCTCATACTTATGGCAAATAAAGCCACGTGGATCTCCATACCCTTCTGAAATCTGGAGATCATCGTCTTTGTCGATAGTATACAAACTCTCTCTCTCTCTTCTTAATTTAATCTCCCTTACATTTAATTACTCACACTTCACTCCAGTTCATTCACTTTAATTTGATTATCTGGAAACCGCTAGCCAGATCTGAGCTCCGTCGCAGCAGATCCCGGGTGACTAGTGGAGGTTTCGAGAATGGATGAGGTGCTGGAACTGGCGCGTGCCAAGGACACCAAGGAGCGGATGGCCGGTGTGGAGAGACTGCACCAACTTCTCGAAGCTTCTAGGAAGAGTTTAAGCGTTGCTGAAGCAATGTCGCTGGTCGACTGCTGCTTGGATCTTCTCAAGGACAGCAACTTCAAAGTCTCTCAGGGCGCTCTGCAGTGTCTGGCGTCCGCTGCCGTCCTATCCGGCGACCATTTGAAGTTGCATTTAAATGCGCTTGTCCCCCCTGTCGTCGAGCGCTTGGGCGATGCTAAGCAGCCCGTCAGAGACGCCGCTAGACGCCTTTTGCTCACTCTTATGGAGGTCTGTATTTTGGACAAGTAAAGTGTATAGTTCTTATTTGTCACTTTTGTATTTGGTTTTGCATGAATTAAAGTTAGGATTCTTTTTCGACTTCTCTACAATTTCATCTATTGCATGAAATTTGTTGACAAATGAATTGGAAATGAGGGCTTGAGTACGTGATTTCAAAATTCAGGTTTCTTCTCCTACAATAATAGTTGAGAGAGCAGGCACTTTTGCTTGGACACACAAGAGCTGGAGAATCAGAGAAGAGTTTGCTCGCACTGTCACCTCTGCTATTGGTCTTTTTGCATCCACCGAACTCCCACTTCAGCGGGCTATTCTTCCTCCTGTATGTTAAAACAAAATGCTCTTTTTGTTATATTTAAATTATCATGGTTTGAAACGAATATTTGAAATTTCTATGGTTATCAGATTTTACAGATGTTGAATGACCCAAACCCTGGTGTTAGGGAAGCAGCATTATTTTGCATTGAGGTTTGTGGGATTAATGGCATGGTTGTGTCTACTGAGTGGAATTTTCGTTGCTGGTGTTAGTTGGGGAGATGGAGATACATTATTGGTATCTAACCAATTTTCTTTCAGGAAATGTATGCACAGTTCGGAACTCAATTTCGGGATGAGCTCCATCGACATAACATTCCTACATATATGGTGAGCTTCTAACCAACATTATACTTGTACCATCTTGCACCACCCTTTAACACCTTGAATAGGATGTGCTAGTGGAAATCTGATAGGTCCCAATCAGAGTAGAGATAGTATTCTACTTCGGGCGAGAATTGAGCCACAAGAATTCTCTTAGGGCG
>JANZLH020000066.1:214413-228026 GCA_026770325.2 Erythroxylum fimbriatum
ATTCTAAGCAAAACGACATTGTTTTGCTTAGAATAGTTAGGTCTTGGGCAGGCTTGGGCTTGGGCAACCTAGGCTCGGACTCAATTAAAAAAAACGTTTTACACTTCTAATTTAAAAAATTATTTTAAAAAAAAGTTAGCGGGACCAACCCATAGGCAGGACCCATTGCCATCCCTACTCTTGGCCAAGAAAATATGGAAGATTCTTACAGACAAGGAATTCTTATAAGTCAAGCAGATACACACTCATTTCTTGCTACGTGAGAACCTCAATTAAGTACATGTTGGACACTAATGCAAATGTTAAAGTTGAGGGATACCTTGATCCAGAACATAAAATGCATCATTGGCTAAGGGAATACTACAATTTCTAGTTTGATAATTGGCACAAACAAGGCCTTTTATACGAACTTCCTAGCTTCCACAGTCGTAAGTATTCGTTGCCAAACAATGCTAAGGTTAAAGAAGTGGCAAGGGAAAGAGATCAGAGTTGTCACCTGACGAGTTTCTCTTCTATTATGTCCAATATACCTTCGTAGTTCTCCAAGCCTGCATTGCTCATAGTTTAGGCATATTCACAAACAAAAGATGCCTAAATCTATTCAAACCTTGAAGGATGAAATTGTCGTAATCTAGTTGGGCTCAATGTTGCATTTCAAGAGATACTTTCATCTTATGGTTAGCAGTGAAACAAAAACTACAGACCCAAGACAGAATTAGAATCATTCAAATCAGCAATACTTGTTGCCTCTGTCAGCAGTAGAAAGAATCTTTGGATAACTTATTTTCCGATTGCAATTAGTCAGCAGCAGTTTGGGGACAGGCAATGCAGTGGTGCAACCAGGTCTGAACAGGAAATGTGTGGGAAAATATCATCACATGGGCATGTAAGATCAAATATAACTCCAAAGGGGACTTGAGGCTATTGCTGCTGCATCTACTTGATTTGGATGGAAAGAAACTCAAGAATCTTTCAACAGGTTCACCAGGACATAGGAAGCCAGATAACAATCTTAAGGAATTGGATTAGGGAAGTTGTCATAGTTAGGGCCAGTACCATACAACTAAGCCAAAGAATGACAAGGTAATGGAATGTGTAGCATTGCAGCAAAATTGATACTCACTGCTCCAGCTGATGAAACACTATGGAAGAAAAGTTGATAACTCGATGACAGGAAATCAAGATATGGGCACTATAAATCCAAGAAGCTGAACTTCATGCTATAAGATCCAGGGTTCAAAACTCATTAGGAGAGGAAAATAGTTTTTTGTAGCTTCCTTGGAACACCAGCAACTGTCCTTTTCAGTCGCTTCCGTTGTTCAGAGGATTCTTTTGTTAAGTTTGATTGTCCAAATCTTGTTGGTTGAACTCTGTATTTATACCTTTCATGATAATGCAATGTTCTTTTATTCCTTTTCAAAAAAACAAAAAACAAAGATGTGCATAACCTATGTGACTTGACAGGTCAGATCAATTGCAAGAATGTGCTATAGAATGTTTGCCAAAACTTGGCCAGAGCGATCACGTCGCCTCTTTTCATCCTTTGATCCTGTTATTCAACGGGTAAAATTTTTGTTCCAGTTACTGTACAGTTGTGGCATTCATTTTTATGATTTTTTTTAGTGTCCTTTTCTTTTAGCAGCTTATTAATGAAGAGGATGGAACTTTGCATAGACGACATGCATCTCCTTCTCTCCGAGATAGTTGTTCTCAGGTTCTATTTGCCTCTCAGGCATCTGTCCCCTCGAACTTTCCTGGATATGGAACTTCTGCCATTGTTGCAATGGATCGGACTTCAAGTTTGTTCTCTGGGAATTCACTATCTTCTGGCCTCTTGCTGTCACAAGCAAAATCCCTTGGTAAAGGTCACGAGCGTAGTCTGGAAAGCGTGTTGCATTCAAGCAAACAGAAAGTCACTGCAATTGAAAGCATGCTTAGAGGTTTTGAAGTATCAGACAAGCAAAATCCTTCTAGTCTTCAGTCATCTAGTTTGGATCTAGGTACTGAATTACTTTTTCACACGACTTAGTAGAGAAGAGAGATCTGATCTCTTTTTCTGCTTTCAAAATTTTCTTGGTCAGTGTTAAATGATTAGTGAATTAAATTTTGTACATATGGGCAGCTAAATTTTTCTCTTATTGTCCCTAGTGCAGGAGTTGACCCTCCATCATCTCGTGATCCACCATACCCTGCCGCTGTTCCTGCTTCCAATCATCTTATGAACTCTTTGGTGGCAGAATCAATGGTTTCCAACATCAGTAAAGGTGATAACCACAATGGTGGCTTGGTTTTGTCTGATACTATCACCCAAATTCCAGCTTCCAAAGATTCTGCTAAACTATCTTACCATAGTACTGCAGCGGCTGAATCTGTGCTAGCATTGTCATTATTCTCAGCAAAAAGACTGCCTCAAAGAGGCTCTGTTGAAGAAAACAATGATTCAAGGGAGGCTAGGCGCTATCAGAATTCAAACATTGATAGGCAGTACTCAGATACACCTTACAAAGATGCAAACTTTGGGGATTCACACAGCAGTCACATTCCAAACTTCCAAAAACCACTTCTAAGGAAACATGTAACTGGACGGATGTCTGCTGGCAGGAGAAGGAGTTTTGATGATAGCCAGCTCTCCCTTGAAAAGTTATCAAATTATGTGGAAGGACCTGCATCGCTCAGTGATGCTCTAAGTGACGGATTCAATCCAAGTTCTGACTGGAATGCTAGGGTAGCTGCTTTCAGTTATCTTCGATCTTTGCTCCAGCAGGGTACAAAAGGGATTCAAGAAGTCCTACAGAACTTTGAGAAAGTAATGAAGTTATTTTTCGAGCACTTGGATGATCCTCACCATAAAGTTGCGCAAGCAGCTCTTTCAACACTTGCAGACATCTTTCCGTCATGCCGAAAGCCCTTTGAGAGTTATATGGAAAGAATCTTACCACATGTTTTCTCACGTTTAATTGACCCCAAGGAGTTAGTTAGGCAGCCTTGCTCTACTACTTTGGAAATTATAAGTAAAACCTATGGTGTTGATACTCTGTTGCCTTCCTTGCTCCGATCACTGGACGAACAGCGATCGCCAAAAGCCAAATTAGCTGTTATTGAATTTGCTATTAATTCCTTTAATAAGCATGCAATGAATTCTGAAGGTGCTGGTAATACAGGCATCTTGAAGCTGTGGCTAGCTAAGTTAATGCCATTGGCCCATGATAAGAATACAAAACTCAAGGAAGCAGCTATTACTTGCATTATATCTATTTATTCCCACTTTGACTCAGGAGCTGTTCTTCATTTCATTCTTAGTTTGTCAGTTGAAGAACAAAATTCACTAAGACGAGCTCTTAAACAATACACCCCTCGGATTGAGGTGGACCTGATGAACTATTTGCAGAACAAAAAAGAACGCTCCAAGTCCTTGTATGATCCATCTGAGGTTGGAACATCTTCAGATGAAGGATATATGGGTCTATCAAAGAAAAGTCATTTATTTGGAAAGTATTCTACCAGTTCAATTGATAGTGATGGGGGCAGGAAGTGGATCTCTAACCAAGAATCAACACTGATCATGGGAGTTAATCACCCTGCAGCTTCTGATGAAACCCATGGGAATTTGTATCAGAATTTTGAGACTGGTAGCAGGGATATGACTTACATAGCCACTTCTACAGGTCAGAACATAGGAACCCGACCCAACCAAGTGGAAAAGGTTGAAAAAAGCCTTAACTTTGACAGCCTCTCTACTCCATATGTGGGCATTAATGGTCTGGTGAAATCTGAAGCTATTTTAGTCTCTGAAACCTTTGTACATGACACTGACACTGCATGTATATTGGACCTTGATCATCAAAAACCTGCTGCCGTGAAGATTGACCCTTCTACAGAGACAGGCTCTAGTATCCATCAAATGATTCACCTGGTTTAATCCCGTGATTTCTTTGGCTAATGATTGATTTGAAACACACTGATGAAGTCCTGCAATTTTGTGAGCCATTGAAAATATGCCTTTTTCATTTGTAGATTTGCAACGGAAGCAACGGAACCCCAGGAACTAGGTGCAGTGCCCTTCAGCAGTTAATCGGAGCTTCTATGGCTAATGATCACTCTGTTTGGTCAAAAGTATGCTCGTAATTCCTTCTCTCTCTCTCTCCCTTTTTGTTTATAACCTTTTTTTTATTACACTTTTTGTGGATTATGCTTCTTGTTCGTAGTTCATATCGTGACCCCTTTGCAATTTGGCGTGTAAAATTTTGATGTTAATAATGTAGCCTTAGTTGTTTTCATTATTGCAGGGGAATTTATAACTGCAGGTCCACTTGTGACAATCCATTATTGGCTAGTGGATGGCTTCTCCTATTATTCTTGACTGATTTATGATAATTATGGGGCATGATTTGTAGTTAATAGCATATTAGGGTTCATATACTTTTATATAAAGGGTTAGAAATTTCATCAGATGGAGAGCTTGTCTTATTACCTTTCTTTTCTAGTTGTCTTCTCTCTTCCAACATTGTTACCCTTGTATGAACAAGTTGCCTGTAGTTGGATCAGTTTTGTTTCTATGTTATTTGTGTAACATTTTGTTTATGAGAATCCTAATTTTGCAGTACTTCAATCAGATTTTGACCGCTGTACTTGAAGTCTTAGATGATTCTGATTCTTCAATCCGGGAACTTGCTCTTTTGTTAGTTATTGAAATGCTCAGAAGCCAGGTATTTTTATGTTATTTGTTATTAGCTGTTTTCCTTCTTTATAGATAATTATTCCAATTTTCTTTTCGTTTCCTGCTACATTTCTAGAAGGATGCCATGGAGGACTCTGTTGAAATTGTGATAGAGAAGCTACTTCAAGTTAGCAAGGACATCATTCCAAAAGTAATTGCTTTTCCTTTTTCTTCTCAATGTTTGTAGTATTTTTTTATATTTTACCTGCATTTCTCTAATGTTTAACGTTTTCTATCCCCATATTCAGGTTGCAAGTGAAGCTGAACATTGTTTGACAGTTATGTTGTCTCAATATGACCCCTTCAGATGTTTAAGTGTATCTCTCTCTCTCTCTCTCACACACACACAGAGACACACACATCACTGGTGCATGTTAAAGTTTTCCTTGGTCTTTTTTCTAAAGAAATAATTATTTGTCATTTTTTTCTTGTTAATCATTTTTCACAATTGATGCTGCAGGTTCTTGTCCCTCTTTTGGTTACTGAAGATGAGAAAACTCTCATCAATTGTATAAATTGTTTGACAAAGGTATTTCCCTTGGATTTTATTGAGTTCGATAGTTTATTTTAGGAATTGTGTACAGTTTGTGGCAGTAATTTTTATATCAGCTACTAATATTTAGTTTCATTTGATATTCTCTGAATCATCTTTCAGCTTGTTGGTCGGCTCTCTCAAGAGGAATTGATGGTTCAGTTGCCTTCATTTTTACCTGCTCTTTTTGAAGCCTTTGGAAACCAGAGTGCTGATATTCGCAAGGTAATATGACCTATTGGTTTGTATATTGCGTTTTCATTGTGCTACATATGTGAAAGTAATAGTAAGATACAAAGTTACATTAAAATCTCCCATGGACAATGCTTCTTGAAGGCAGCAAACCCTTGGATATACTTTATCAGTAAGATCTGCCATGGTCTTTTGTTCTTACATTTCTTGTGTTTTGCTACTTGGTGCAGACTGTTGTTTTCTGTCTGGTGGATATTTATATAATGCTTGGAAATGCATTTTTGCCGTACTTGGATGGTCTTAACAGTACGCAGCTTCGGTTGGTGACCATCTATGCTAACAGAATATCACAGGCAAGAACAGGTACAGCTATTGACGCTAGCCATGATTGACGTGGTTTGTTGAGGATGGAATTGTGGTTATGTGTGTGTTCTCTGTGTATCTTGTATATCTATTGTCAACGTGTTGAAGTGTCTTGTAGTTTTTCTCTGATTCATTTTGGTCTATTTAGGCATTTATTTCACCGTAATTCTTGTCTGTCTTAGCACTGTGGTTGGTCATGGCGGCGAGAGTGCCTGTTGGGAGTGAATATTGAATTGTAATATTTTGCAAATGGTTTAATCAATATTTCTGTTGCGCGTTATTGATATACATAGAAGCGATTGGTATTTATTTGGAGCTGGATGTCTTTTTGAAAACAAATAGCTTAGGAATCCCATGGGAGGAAGAAAAATGAATACATTGAGGATCTTGTGGGAATTGTAGGCATTTGAACCGGAAGAACCTGCAACATTGGATCTCTTGATCTCCAAGTTCGAAAACAATACAAGAGAACAATTTTCCTTTCCATGGAAATAACTTACTAACTCGGGAAAACCTTTGTATATTGTTTCAAAAATTCATGACAAAGATCTACAAGCCTATCTTTAATAGTGCACTAATCTACATTGATGACATCTTACTGTTCTCAAAGGCTTATGGGAAACATTAGGCTCTTCTGAAAAGATTTTTGGATCTCACTAAATAGTACGATATTATGCTTCAGCCTTGAAAAGCATTATTGGCATTACAAAAGTTGAATTTTTGAGTATGCATTTTAAAGATGGATTTTATTAGACAGGTTCACACTTTGCAAAAGAGATGTTACAATTTCCTTATGAATATCTCACTATTGAGGAGATACAACAATTCCGTGGAATTGTTAATTATATTTGAGATTTCATATTGCACGTAACACTTCAAGCTTATTTAAGCTTTTGAAAAAGAATTCACTACCTTGGACAAAGGAACAAACTAAGACTGTCAAGTATTTAAAGCAAATTTGTCAAAATTCTCATTCTTAAAAGAGTCCTGATCAAAGACAGACTGATGACAAGTCTTGTTTAGCTCATTTGCCTTAACAGCATCCACCATGGCTTCCATACTTTTCATATACTTTTCTTCACTATAAGTATCCTCTTTCTCTTCAGCAAAATAGAGACACAACCCCTTTTGTTTTAAAACAATTTGTTTAATATGGCTAGTCAACCTTTTTTTGTTTTCATAAATAAATCTTTTCTTTCTATAGCTAGTACTCCTACTAGTGTCTGAAGTTGCCTTACTTGCTCATATTAGTTCGTTTTATTATTTGCATCATTTTTTGAGTGAACATAATTCTCTTGGAAATCCCACAATGTTTAATCTCAAAGCACCCTACCTTAATGTTACTTTCCTCCAAGATCCTTTATCTGAAAACACATTATGATATCTTTGGGCACTCTCTGCCCTTTACGCTTGTGACATTACTGTATCACCTTTTCAGTTGTACAAACATCTCTGTGACATAAACAATGGAAGCTCTTTACTATGGACATTTTTGGAATGGTTTCAACCGTTAGATCAATGGAAGCATTAATGCTCTTTAATAATTCAACAACATCGTCTATGGACTGCTTCAGCTAGGCTACAATCAACACATTGCTTCTTCATTCTTTATCACCCATATAGAGAAACACATACTGGTTTTCTTTACACAGAACGTGTCCAATTATATCTCACATCTTTATATTGGCCACGACATCAGGATAATGTGCTTTAATCTCTAAGAGATTTACTTAAAGAGATCAATCACTTTTCAGATACACCAGTTCTTTCTACTTCTATTGGACCATATCTCGGTAAATTTATTCCTGGTGAACCAGAAGCCCCATAAGTTGATATCCCTGGTTCCAATAGTCCTCAATATGACACAAAAAAATCCATTGTAGATATGGCAGGACCTTCTTAATCTCGTAACTCAGTCTTTCAGGATGCTCAAGACCTAAATGATGATCATTATTGTTCTAATGAAGATAAGTTAAATCGATTCTTACACAAACTGCACATATGTGAACTCAGTCCCACTAAATGACAAAAGACTAGTCACTCTGGTACTGAAAGTTTAAGTGAACCAAACTCTCCATCTAATCTCCAATCGTGGCACGAATCAATTCGTAACAAATAATTCCTTAGATACCTTGGATCATAATCAATTACTCATTTTAAGAATATTAATCCACTGAAGACTTTGGCATCACTAATGACCTCACTTTAGTCCTTTAAAGTGAGCACACCTTTTAAGGCAACGACCTTCACAACTTTTGATGAAAGATGGCTCCACAAAGTACACTTTCAAAGCTATTGCTCAAGATTTCATCTTATCATCACACTGCTTACTTTTGGACTTTTGTTAAAGTAGGTTACTTTTGTCAAAGTTAGGTAGCATTATTGTACTTTAAAGTAGTCTTCTTTTCAAAAGAAGTAATGCGTTTGTCTTAGGTAGATTTACATTTCTAACCTTTGCTTCTTCTATAAAAGCAAAGTTTCCTTCAGTTGTAAGCATGCTTTACCTAAGTTTTATCCTATGCTTTATTCTAGAGTTTGATAAATGAAGTTTGTTTCTTTCTATGTCTCTTTTCCTTCCTGAAAACTTCAAAGGCTTGAATCATATTACTATCTGTCTAAGTGTAGGACAAGTATGCTCTACACTCGCCTCTTCTGAAGATCTTGTGTAATTTTAGACTTTTGATAAAGTAAGTTACTTTTGTCAACGTTAGGTAGCATTATTGTACCTTAAAGTAGTCTTCTTTTCAAAAGAAGTAATGAGTTTGTCTTAGGTAGATTTACGTTTATAACCTTTGCTTCACCTATAAAAGCAAAGTTTCTTTTCAGTTGTAAGCACGCTTTATCTAGGTTTTATGCTATGTTTTATTCCAGAGTTTGATAAATGAAGTTTGTTTTTTTCCTATGTCTCTTCTCCTTCCTGAAAATTTCAAAGGCTTGAATCATATTACTATCTGTCTAGGTGTAGGACAAGTATGCTATACGCTCGTTTGAGGATCTTGTATGTCAGAAAGTCTATAATAGTTTGGGACTACATTTAAAACAATTTCCGCTGCTTGATTAGAGTTTAACGAGGAAAGAGTGGAGGTACTATTGAGATTATTGTTTCATAGTGGGAGCTGGGAGTTGTGAAAAGGGAAGAGGTTCCTAAGAGGAAATATGAGAGTTGTGTGCCCATAGAGAGTGGCCTTGTTGTCTCGTCCATCATACCTAGAACAATCCCGATAGTCACAAGTATATTTTCCAAGTTGTTTTACAATAATCTACCAAACACCTCAGTACCTCCAATCTGACTTTGGTTAGGTCGAAGGTCTTGTTTAAACGAGTTGTTTTAGCCAGTTTGGTGTCGTAGTTTCCCTGTGTGCCCTTCGGGGTTCTCTTGTGGTTAAAAGTAAACAGTGTGATGATAAGATGGAATCTTGAACAATAGCTTGAATATGATGTGTGGGGCCATCTTTCATAAAAATTTGTGAAGGTGGTTGCCTTAAAAGGTGTGCTCACTTTAAAGGGTTAAAATGAGGTCGTCAGTGATGCCAAAGTCTTCAGTGGATTAATATTCTCAAAATGAGTGATCGATTATGATCCAAGGGATTATTTGTTACGAATTGATTCATGTCACAATTGGAGATTAGATGGAGAGTCTGGATCACTTAAACTTTTAGTACCAGAGTGATTGGTCTTTTGTCGTTTAGTGGGACTGAGTTCACATGTGTGCAGTTTGTGCAGGAATCGATTTAACTCATCTTCATTAGGAATATAATGGTCATCATTTGGGTCTTGAGCATCCTGAAAGACCGAGTTATGAGATTGAGAAGGTCCTGAGGCCATATCTGCAATGGATTCTTCTCTCATATTGAGGACTATTGGAACCAGGGATATCAAATTCTGGTGCTTCTGGTTCATCAGGAATAAATTCACTAGGATATGGTCCAATAGGAGTGGAAAGAATTGGTGTATTTGAAAAGTCATTGATCTCTTTAAGAAAATCTCTTAGAGATTGAAGCACATTGTCCTGATGTCGTGGCCAATATAAGGATGTGTGATATAATTAGACACGTTCTGTGTAAAGAAAACTAGTATGTGTTTCTCCATATGGATGATGAAGAATGAAGAAGCTTATACCATAGGGGGACCAAGAAGGGCACACAAGGAAACTACGACACTAAACTGGCTAAAACAACTCGTTTGAACAAGACCATCGACCTAACCAAAGTCAGATTGGAGGTACTGAGGTGTCTGGTAGACTATTGTGAAACAACTTGGGAAATATACTTGTGACTATCGGGATTGTTCCAGGTATGATGGACGAGACAACAAGGTCACTCTCCACGGGCACACAACTCTCATCTTTCCTCTTAGGAACCTCTTCCCTTTTCACAATTCTCAGCTCCCACTCTGTAACAATAATCTCAACAGTACCTTTATTCTTTCCCCGTTAAGCTCTAATCAAGCAGCGGAAATTGTTTTAACTGCATAACCTAGATTGTCATAGGCTTTCTGATACATAAGATCCTCAGAAGAGGTGAGTGTGGAGCATACTTATCTTACACCTACATAGATAGTAATATGATTAAAGCCTTTGAAGATTTCAAGAAGGAGAAGGGACTTAGAAAGAAACAAAATTCATTTAGCAAACTCTAAAATAAAGCATAGGATAAGACCTAAATAAAGCATGCTTACAACTGAAAGGAAACCTTGCTTTTGTAGGCGAAGCAAAGGTTAGAAAGGTAAATCTACCTGAGACAAACTTATTGCTTCTTTAAAAAAAAAAGACTACTTTAAACTACAATAATGCTGCCCAACTTTGACAAAAGTAACCTACTTTTTCAAAAGTCTAAAAATAAACAGCGTGATGATAAGATGGAATCTTGAACAGAGATTTGTAGGGCCATCTTTCATCAAAAGTCGTGATGGTGGTTGCCTTAAATGTGTGCTCAATTTAAAGGGTTAAAGTGAGGTCATCAGTACTGCCAAAGTCTTCAGTGGACCCCATTGTTCTGTCAAGTTGGTCTATGAGTTAAGAAATGGTGTAACGATCTTAGAGAACCAATTTGGTTTTATGCTAGGAAGGTCCATGAAAAAAGCTTTACACCTCTTTAGATGATTAATAGAATATTATAGGGACATACAGAGGGAGCTGCACATGTTTTTCATTGTCTTAGAGAAGGCTTATGACAGGATACTTAGGGAACCCATGTGAAAGTGTTTAGAAGCCAAGGAAGTTCCTATGACTTATATAAGGGTTATTAATGATATGAAAGTGTTAAGACTAAAGTAAGGATGATAGGAGGATATATAGAACTTTTTTTTTATCGATATTAGACTATATCAAGGATCCTAGATGAGTTTACTAAGAATATCCAAGGATATATGCCTTAAAATGTGTTATTTTCTGATGACATTGTTTTAGTGGATGAAACAAAAACGAATGTTAATGTAAAGCTAAAAATTTAGGGTGGATACGCTTGAGTCAAAGGGCTTTAAATCGAGTAGGAATAAGACTGAGTACTTAAAATGTAACTTTTCAAGTCACAGGGTTGCACCCGATGTGGAAAAAAAGATTGTTTTAGAACTTACACCGCAAAAATATTGTTTTAAGTACTTTAGATCCATCGTATAAAACAATGGTCAAATAGATAATGAAATAACTCACCATATCAAATCAAATTAGCTTAAATGGAGGAGCGTATCACGAGTTTTATATGACAAGAAAATACCACTCAAGCTAACAGGTAAAATTTACTATTTAGCAATTAGTCCAACCATGCTCTATAGAGCGGAGTATTGGCCCATTAAGCATATGCATATTCATAAGTTAATAGTGGTGAAGATAAGGATGCTCCGTTGGATGTGTAACTTTACAAAAAGAGATAAGGTTAGGAATATAGTGGTAAGGGACAAGTTAGGAGTGGCTAACCATGATGGTAAGTTAAAGGGAACAAGGTTTAGGTAGTTTAGATATGTTAAAAGGAGACATCCTGATACCCTAGTGAGAAGATGTGAGAAGATTGTACTTAGAGACTGTAAGAGAAGAATAGAAACACATAAGAAGAATTAGGGGAAAGGTGATCAGTTACGATATGACCCTACTAAAGCTTATTAAAGATTTGACCCTCAATAGGAAACTTTAACGAAGTAGGATAAAGTTAAAGGATTTTACATAGAGACGTCTTTTTCTTTTCATAAATAGGTAATTTTCTTTTTATAAGCCTTTTGAACTTTTTCCTTCCTTTTTCTTTGTTTATGATGTCTTGTATTACTTTGAATACCTTTGCTAGTAGTATTTACCTTTTAGTTTAGTTTAGTTTATTTTCCAACTATGTGTTTATTTTATTTTTATTTAGGTACTTATTCCTTTTTTGTTTGTTTATATTTATTTACCTTAATATTTATTTTAATTTTGAATTTTATATTTATTTTAATCTTTATATTTATTTATTTGTCTATGCAATTATTTGTTTATGTATTTGGTTATTTATTTCCTCTTTAAATCATTTTCAATTTTGTTTATTTATTGTTGTTGTTGTTGCTGTTGCTGTTGCTGTTGTTGTTGTTGTTGTTGTCGTCGTCGTCGTCGTCGTTGTGGTTCTTCTTCTTCTTCTTCTTCTTCTTCTTCTTCTTCTTATTGTTATTGTTATTGTTATTGTTATTCTTCTTCTTCTTCTTCTTATTATTATTATTAGTAGAACTAGTAGTAGTAGTACTACTATTACTATTACTGCTACTACCTCAATTTATCTAATAATTTCCTCCTTTTTAAGAAGACAAAATATTTAAATGAAATTATGAAAATAAATGGGCAATATTTAATGTATATTTTGTTTTAATCTATGTATCACTTTATGTGAATGATCAAATTTGAATATCATTCTCCATACCTTTTTGTTAACAATAAAAAGGGTGTGATTGATATAAAGTAATAAAAAAATAACACTCATACCCCCTTCTCAAAATCTTTTTTCATATGAGAAAAGTTTTCATCTAGGCATAAACAAAATCAAAGAGAAATTATTATAACGTTCATATACCAATTTAAAATATCATTCAACCTTTCTCTTTTAAAGTACATGCGACAATGTTTTCTCTTCTAAAGTATAATAAGTTAATATCCTAAATATGACTAGTATAAAAATAATAGTTATCTCCTTTTATGTACCACCAATGATTTCCTCCTTTTATTCTTCATCTAATTTAACAATTGATCTTTTTATACCAATTTCCTTACTTGACTTACATAGATCTTAGTTTTTTTTTTTTTGAGAAGACATAGATCTTAGTTATTTTTTTTAAAATCAATTGGTAGAAATATCATTGTCGTTCTAATAGAGATAATACTAATTGTTGATATTCGTTTGAAGCCATTTTACACTACAACAAAGTTGATCTTTGGCTATGAAAATAATCGTAGTGAAAGGTACAAAAATCGTCGCTAATAGTTATTGGCGACAATTTATTTTTGTCACCCAAAATGTCACAAAATGCTTGTAGCTGAAAACTATAGGCGACATTTCTCGATAATCGTCGCTAATAGTTTTTGGCTATACTATATTTTCGTAGCAAAGAACTATTTGCGACGTTTTATGGATTGTTGCCAATAGGTTTAGGTACGCTTATTTTTTGTAACTAAAAGTTTTTGTCTACAAATTTCTTCGTATAAAATAATAAATAAAGAAACTTGTTGGACCCCGAACTTTCGGTGAAAATTACAAATATTAAAATAAATTTAAATGAGAAAGAAATTGGTGAGAAAATTTATGAATTTAAGGAAATTTGATGAAATTAAGAAAAATTTATGAGAAATGAATTGTTTAA
>JANZLH020000066.1:259569-269663 GCA_026770325.2 Erythroxylum fimbriatum
GGTAATTGTCTCGAACAACAACTATATGTACTTAGCTTTCTGCGACGTTTTTTTCAATATAACGTCGCGAAAAGTACAACAAATCTGCGATGTTTAACAAAACGTCGCAAAAAATTAGAACATTTCGTGACGTTTTTTAAACATCACGAAAAGTTTGAACATTTTGTGACGTTTTATCCAAAAAACGTCGTGAAAATATATTATTCTTGTAGTGTATGGAGCTGAAATTTGCAATTAATCCATGTGAAATATATGCTTAGATTAGATATTTCTTCCAATACAGACCATTTTTAAACTATCAGCCCAAACGTACATAATTCAGGGTCACAAGTGCTCATGAATTTGTGTTTATTGAGAAACTCGTTTAACTTAAGGGGCTGTTTGTTTCAGATAGCTCCATTAGTAACTTTGCTTCAGAGGGTGTGCTCTCTTTAGATGTGATCAAAGAGAACATGTTCAATAAAAAGGTTAGAAGAAAAGTGATGGGTCTTGATAATGTGCAGGCTCTTATGATAGAAAGCAAAAAAGAAGCAAAAGTAAAGGTCCTAAAGGACGTGGTAAGTTTGAGAATCAGTCAAAGTCTAGAGGTGGTAAGGAGATCAGGATGCGTCACTATTGCACTAAGCCTAGGCATATTAAAAATTTCTACTATAAGTAGAAGAGAGACCAAAAGAAGCAAGATCATTAGAAAGATGGAGACGAAAAAAATACTACAACTATAACTTCAAAAACAAATGATGAGGTGTCATTAATTTGTGTAACTAGTGAGTATTTCTATATCAATAATTTGAGTACTGAATGGCTTGTTGATACAAGAGCCTCCTATCATTGTGTTTTGAAGAGGAAGTATTTCTCCAATTATAGGAGTGATGACTTTAAAAGCATCAAGATGGGTAGCCAAAGTTTCGTTAGCATTATTGGCATAGGTGACATCTGGGTTTAGGCTAATGTTAGGTGTATGATACTTCTAAGAGATGTGTGACACATTCCCAATTTGCACTTCAACTTTTTATATGCTAATATGTTTGACCAAGAAGGATTTTAATACACATTTGGAGATGGAAAATGGAAGTTATATAAAGGAGCAATGATAGTTGCTTATGGTGAGTTATGTTACACATTGCATAAGACACATTTGAAGTTATGTGGTGAAGAGTTGTATGTTATTGAACAAAAAACTTCTCCAAACCTCATCATATATTGGGGCATGTCATTAAAAAAGGGATCAAGTTGTTGGTCAGTAAATCTCTTATGTCAGTAAAAACTATTATTCCTCTTGATCCAGGTGATCATTATTTGACAGGAAAGTAGCATCAAGTTTCCTTCCATAAAAAGTCTACCAGAAAGATGGTCAATTTAGAGTTAGCGCACTAAGATGTTTGTAATTCCATTGAGGTGGAGTCTTTAGGAGTAATACGTATTTTGTAACTTTTAGTGATGATGCTACACAAAAAAGCTTAGGCTTATATGTTAAAAGGTAAAAAGCCAAGTGTTCGAGATTTTTCAAAATTTCATACCATAGTAAGAAGGGAGACTGAGAGAAAACTGGAGTGTCTCCGAATTGACAATGGAAGAGCGTATAACTCTAAGAATTTTGTGAATTATTTTCCAAGATATGGCATGAGACATGAGAAGTTTGAATACAACACTCCATAGTATAATGTTGTTGTTAAGAGGATGAACATAATTATTGTGGAGAAATTCGGTGTATGCTTAAAATTTCCAGATTGCCAGAAATGTTTTAAGGTGAGGAGGTCAAAATTACTATCTATTTGATCAATTAAGATCCATTAATTCCTTTAGGTCTTGATATTCTTAAGAAAGTATGACAAGAAAAGACCCCTCTTATTCACATATAAGGGCATTCAAATGCAATGTCTTTAAACATATGCTAAAGGAGGAGAGACAGAAACTTGATTCAAAGTCTGGATATTTATTAGGCCTGCTGATGAAGAGTTTGCTTTCAGACTCTATAACTTGAAGAAACAAAAGGTTGTCAAGAGTAGAGATATAGTCTTGTATAAGCATGAGATGAGTGCAATTCTTATAAAGGAGGTAGGACTACTTGTAATTTTCTGTTTTATAGTTCTATTGATGATTCTTTTATTTTTACTTCTTTTAATTAGCCTATAGGTGAAGATGGTGAAAAATATGAGCAGACATATGATGTTAATGGTCATGAACAACTTGATGGTAATGAGCTATTGATACACTCATAATTTAATATATCTTTAGGACTTAATTCAAAGTCATTTACATTCATTTTACGTTCATCTATAGCTGGTTTATCATGTTTTAGCATTGTTTGAGATTCGTTGATATAAAATGCATAAATGAAACAAATAGACTCGAATTGCACTGTTTTTGGATTTCTGGCAAACTTGACCTTTAGTCATTATGGGATTTTTATCTCGAGATTGGTTTAGCCAAAAATTCTAAAATTTTATACTTAAATGCTTGACTTATTGATGATTTTTTTGGGACCAATTGTAGATTTTTCTAAGCTAGAATTAAGGAGAAATAAATTCCCAAAAGTGCATTAGATTTTTGGATCGCCAGAATGACCTTTTGACAATGTTTCAACCATAACTTTTGACTCAGTTGGTGGAATCCAATTATTCAAGTCTCAGATTAAAGCTAACTTAAAGACAAATCTACTAATAAAATTTGAGCTCCTAAATTGTCATCATTTGATTTTTATACACAGTCGAAATTGACCTTGGTGTGCTGTCAAAACCGCAGTTCAAAGTTAACAAAACTTTAATTGATTTTCAAAGCACTTTGATGACATGCCACGACTCCATTGGTTATTTAAAGATGACTCTATGTCCACCTCTTCAAGCCACGCCACTTTGGATGGCTGGATGGGCAGATGTTGAAGGGTGGTTGCGACCTATGTCAATTGACGTGAAGAGGAGGAATTCGTTTGGAAGTTTGCTTCTTAATTAGGTCAGCCACATCATGATAGGAGGGGATATATATACGACTTTGGTCTCTAGGTCCTGGTGTCTTCTTTTCTCTAGATTATTCTTTATACTTCCCAACCACACTCTAGTTTTTTTAAATATTGTCTTAGATCATTCAGTGGTAACAACGTCTTACTAGGTAAGTGTAGCTAAGTTTGTATTTCAATTGTAAAGGGTAATACCCTTTGAACCTATATTAATTCAAGAGGTTTTAATCTTAATCAATTCTTGTGTTCATGATTTGCAAACATGTGTTTGAGTTATGATCCTTTAATGGCTAATCTGAACTCGTAAACCTTAAAATATGGAATTAAGGTTTATAAGGGATTTTTAGACGCTATTCAATTAATCGATAGTACTAGCTAGTACATTAATTGATATATAGCTAGGTTTTTGATAGTAGTTGTCAAACCTACCCTGAGAGAATTCGAACTCTGTCTTAAACTAATGATAGTAGTTGTCGAGGTTTTCAAGGTAAGATCATTAAACCAACGATCGTAATGCTCTTATGCGAGATAGGTGGATTAGTAATTATGAACCCTATGACTGTTTGCGAAGATTTGTTTACTTAGTAGTTAAAAAGCATAAAATAAGTAAGTTGGTGATCATTGATTCTGCGCACACAGTACACAAATAATTCATTGAGTCTGATGAATGAATTAATTGGTTTCGTTGGCTAAATCCTTTGCAATTGAAGTTTCCGCAATTCTATTTTTATTCTAATCTTTCAATTCTGATTTCTTCTGAATTTTGATTTAGCAATTGTTTAATTTCGTGATCTTTAAATTCTGAATTATCAAGATCAAAACCCCCTAAGTTACTTATTTTCGTGCATTAGTTTGAGTTTGGTTTAGTTGAATTCGTTGAGTCTTGTTTGTGCTAAATCCAATTATATTCACGTCAGATTATCTTTTGATTTATGTTTTCCGTTACTTGTTTCTGTTTTCTACTTTAGTTAGTAGCTTACATTCGATATTGAATCATTTAGGTTAGACTACATTTTAGATTTTTGTTTCATTTCGATTTTTGTGTTTGTTTTCGTTTACTAAAATTTCGTTGACAAGTTTGATGATAATTAGCATTCCATAATCAGATCTTCGAGGGAACGATCCCTACTCCCATATACTACTTATTATTCGTGTAGGGTTAATTTGCAAGGGTAACGACACCTTGTCAGCTATATTAGTCAAATTTGGAAGATGATGTAAATGATATTCATAACAATAATGAACTACGTGAGCAACTTGGTCTAGTGTTAGAAGATACCTAATTTCAAAGGTCAACTAGAGAGAAGAGACCTTTTATAAGGTATCCCAGTTCAAAATATCTCCTACTCACAGTTGAGAGGGAGTCAGGAAATGTTCAAGAAGTAGGGTTACGTAAAGATAAGATCTTTGGCTCGAGACAATGCAAAAGGAGATGAATTCTTTAAAGAAGAGATTAATTCTTTAAAGAAGAATGAGACTTATGAGCTAGTGAAATTTCTCTAAAGAAAGAAGGCATTAAAAAATAGATGAGTGTTCAATATAAAGAAAAGAAAGATGATAACAAGTTAGAGGCATCAGATAAGATTATTGGTGAAGGGATACAAGTAAAAGAAGGGTATCAACTTTGATATGATATTTTCACTAATGGTCAAGATGAATTTAGTTCATACTATATTAGGCCTAACTGCTAGCTTAGGTTTAGATATTGGACAATTGGATAAATACTTGAATAAGGAGATATACATGGAGCAGAAGAAAGGATTCAAGGCTTAAGGTAAAGAGAATTTGGTTTGTAAGTTGAAGAAGAGTCTTTATGGACTCAAATAGGCACCAAAGTAGTGGTGCAAAATTTTTTTTTCCCTTATAGCTAGTAATGGTTATAAGTGAACTTTAGCTAATATCTGTGTGTATTTCAAGAATTTTACTGTTGATAACTTAATTATTCTCCTTTTTATACTAAATATAAGCTAATTGTTGGAAAAGATATTGGGATGATTTGCAAGTTGAAGGAGGACCTATCCAAATCCTTGGTATGAAAGAATTGGGTCATGCAAAATAGATTTTGGGTATAGAAATCACTCATGATAGGAAAGTTGAAAAGCTATGGCTGTTATGGGAGACGTATATTAAACGAATGTTGAAAAATTCAATATAAAGTATGCTAAGCTAGTTAGCAAGACATTAGTAGTTTATTTCAAGTTGAGTAAGTATGTCTATCCTGCTATAGAAAAAGAGAAAGACAATATGTCTTTTATTCCAATTCATCTGTCTTTGGTTCTTTATTGTATGTTATGGTGTATACAAAGAAGAATACTACTTGGGTTGGTGAGTAAGCGCTCGTCTAATCTAGAAAAAGTTTAATAGGAAGTAGTGAAATAGATTCTTAGATACTTGCAGAGCACTTCTAAATGAAATTTGTTTTTTGGTGGTGGTAAGCCAATTTTAGAGGGTTATAAAAAAGTGGATATGGCTAAAGATCTCAGTAACAGCAAGTCTACTTTAGGTTACTTGTTCAAATTTACAAGGGAAGTCATTTCTTTGCAATATGAGTTACAGAAGTATGTAACTTTATATACAACTAGAGTGCAACATATGGCAGTTATGGAAGCAAGAAAGGAAATGATTTGGTTGAAACTATTTCTTCAAGAATTTGATGTGAAGTAAGATGAGTATGTGGTATTTAGTGGTAGTCAAAGTTTCATGGATTTGAGTAAGAATTTTATGTATCATTCTTGCACTAAACACATTGATGTCAAGTATCACTCGTTACGATTTATAGTTGAGGAGTGGCAATTGTAATTAAAGAAGATATGCACAAACAAGAATGATGTCGATATGCTGACAAATGTGGTTCTCAGGAGCAAGATTGATATTTGTATTAAGCTTGCTAGGATGGCTTTCATGTTAATAATGGGGTGATATATCTCTCCTCTAAAATGGGTCTAAGGGGGAGATTTTTGTAGATCTAACCCATTTTAGAGCAAATATGTGTCCAGTGCTCTTGGATGCCTTCCTAAATTGTAAGGAATGACAAATTGTCGTTGTTAACTATCGATCTATCATACGAAACTAAAGGCTCTGCTACTGGAATTTTAGAGAGATGAAGTTAGAGTGAGAAAGTTTTCGGAAAAAGGGGAGAACAGAGGATTTATAAACTCAGCAATCACTGAGGTTTTTCTTTTATTAATAGAAGTCGTATATTACATCTGTGAACTACTATGTATTTATAGCCATTCAGTCCTATTAACTGACGTTAACTACCGCAACTTGCAACTCTTGATTTCTTGCTTACTGCTTCTTTATTCTTTACGCCAACTACTTCTTTATTCTTTCCGACTTATTTTCTTGATACGTCTATTGCATGTCTGTTCATGTTTATTGCCATTGTCGAAATTTCTGAGACATCACCAACACCAGCTCTGTTTTGTAGCCTTCTGTTTGGTTGCAGTAACTGTTTAATGGTATTTTGAGTTCCTATCAACATTCCCATCTTTAGCTCTTAGCTGTGGATCCATGGGCAGATAATCATAAACAAGTCATTTGACAAGGTTGAGTACAAAGGAGAAACATTTTGGGTCCACAGAATGCAACTGGCAAGCAACAGAGATTGATTTGATCTTGGGATAAAAGATATGATGCTCATGGCACAGGATGCTGTTCATCGTAACAAATAAGAATTTAACAAAGGATGGCAGGCAAAACAGTTTTAATAGTTCGTTCCTTGTACATATTTTAACGTAAGATGGATTCAAATCGGGTGGCAATTCCACAGGTTGTGGCTGCGAATAAAAGACAGCAAAAGAAGGTGACTTTATATGGGGTTTAAAAGGACTGTCATCCATTTGGAGTTGAAAAGTGACGGTGGGTATCTCTATTTGGTGAGGTGTCTCTCCAATCATTGATGACAGTTTTGACGTTAAAATCTCTCACCTCCGTCTGCATCTTGCAAAAGTTATATATATATATATATACACACACAAAAGTTGGTGGATAGTGATGCAACAGCGTCTCCTTTTTAGACCTTTTCCCATATTTGGCTCATCAATCCAAGACTATGCACTCTTCCACAACGCATGTGCGGGGTAGACGGAACCCCACACCTTCCCTTATGTTTCTTCTTTTCATCGAAAAGCTTTAAAATTTACGGATGGATCATATAGAATCGTACCTCCCCGCCATACGTTCCAACAAGTTTAGTTGATGTGATAAGGCCGTTAATTTGCTAAGCCAATGAATGGAGGAACATAACTGTATCCATAAAGCGAAATGGTATTGGTACCAATAACAAATATTACAAAGAAAAAAAAAAGATAATGAACGTCAACAACCTTACTAATAGTACGAGCACTTGGAAGCAGTAATAGAAAAAGGGACATATCGCCATCTGCACTTTAAATAGCTAGGATGATGGTTTTGTAATGTGAAGGCAGGCAGCGACCCAGCTAATGAGTCATGGGACATAGGCCTGGGCGAGGTGTCAATCAGTGAAGGCAAAGGAGTGGGTGCTTTTATTTTATTTATTTATAATATTAATTTATTAATAAACTTATTTAAAAAGACAAAGTGGACCCTACTTCTGCCCTGCAAGCTGCCACCGCATGGAACTCCACATCATGGTAAAACTGCCAACATGGCACGCTAAACCCTTGCCACGGCCGAATGCCTCACGAAGCATTACATAATCGATTGACCGGTGCCTCTCCTCTCTTGTTGCTTCCATCTCTTCTTTCTTTTTCTTTTATTTTTTTATTAGGAAGGCACCTATTTGAAGACCGACTGATAAGTCTTACTTTGTTATTAAAAAATATGCGGATGAGATATATAACACAGGGTAAAAACAGACTAATCAGAATAAAATATATTTTTGTTCTCGTCTCTACCGACAAACTCGTGATAGTCATTATTACCGTAATCTTATCTTAAATCTTTTCATGGAGTAATTAGAAAAAAGAGGGAAAGGTATAATTCGACAATGTATATACGACAAATTGAGTTCAAAGTGTTCCTGACAAATAAGATATGTCGTTATGTCAAGTCCAATCCCATTGAAAGCCTTTCCAAAATGAGGATTGTATCATTTTGATTTGATACATTTTACAACGTAACCAATAATACCGTACCGAGCTTACAATCATATTGAGTTCTGAAACGAAATTATATCGGTATCAATATAATTTTTTAATAACAAAATACTCAAATTCTCATTCATGATGATAAAATTCACTCAGAAATTGAGGAGTAGAAACTCAAATCCGTAAATGCGCAAAGCGAATAGATGATCGAACTAAAGAATGAACACGTCTATTAGCTTGTCTACGAATCCACCTATAAGAAATATTTGGTAGCGATAATAACAAAGTCTTACAATCACAAATAACAGTACCCAACTCGGAAAGATCAAAGTCCGGTGCGCTAAGTGCGAAAAATAAAATTTGAGAATCCATAAAAATAGTGCCGCTGCCTTCAATGTGCTGCATTCTTAGAATTTGCAAGGATTGTCGAAGTGCTAGTGCTTCCGCAATCAAGGGATCCGCACCACCAATATAATGACCAGAAAAAGCTCTAATAAACTCTCCCTCAGTGCTCTCCAACATTGATCCAAAACCAAGCTTACCTTCACGATGGAATACCGCTCCGTCAATGTTAACATAATATAGAATGCATATATTCAAATCATTGGATAATTCATAACTGATATCAAATATTTAAAATCCATAAATAAATACATTCAATTTTTTGAAGTATGTGAATCCTTAATCTAGTGTTTTAACCTTTATGCTGGGTAACAGTATAGGGATTTAGGTTATAGTTGGAAGACAAATTTTAGAGATTATAATAAGGTTTTTATTTTAGGTGGGTTTTCTTTTATTTTAGGGTTAAATTGATTTTTGACTACTTAAAAATATAAATTTGTTAAAAAAAGTTTTAAATTTAAAAATTAATGTTGGTAATCAAATAGTCTAAGTTGCCTAGTTGGCATACCACACCAATTGGGTTAGTGACTTAGTAATAAGAAACTAATGAGAACTTAGGTTATTTACTTGGAACATGTTGAGAGTGAGAGTGTCTTGCTTCTCTCTAAGGCTCCATTTAGTGGTTACTCTTACTAGATTAGACATTCATTCTCCTTAACCTCCTTGCATGCTTTTGGCATTCTAGTGCTCTTCCCTACGTCCCTACATTGCTAGTTTGGTCCTATTGCTTTACTCTTGGCATTATGGTGCCCCATTGCTTCTTCTCTTTGGCACACTCGGTTAGTTTCAGCTTCTGAACTAGTAAGGGAATTTTGATCCTTCATCTCACTATGTTTTTTCTTGCCTTATTCTCTTAATTATTTTTAGGGTGGCAATTCAAATCTTTTAACTTTAATTCTCTACCAACTTCCTTTTTAAGCTTAATATCTATTGTAAGCTTAAACATATTGATACCATACCTCCCAGGATGGACTTTTCCTTATTTACCTCTTCATCCTTAAACCTCAATCCCCTTTTGGAACTCTTAATATGGCCCTTAATCCCAAAATCACCCTTCCTCTCTTAAACTTTCTAGTGCTACCAGAAAGACACAGTCTCAAGTAGTAAGGGACTTATCACTAGCTATGAAACTCTCATTTTTTTTCTGCCTTCTTATAAGGAAAGACACTCCATTATACAACCTCCCAAATAGATTCTATTATAAGGAGCCTTTAAGTGGAACGATTCCCTAGTTGTTTTATTAAAGGCTTGCATTTTTTGACAATGAATGTTTAGGCCATTTTTCATTAGGGGAATTTGGGATTGATATCAACTTTTATAAGCCTTTAAGGTTTATTTATCTTCAAATTTAGATCTTTGGATAAAGCTAATAAGGTGTAGGAGGCCAGTCCTTGACATATGAATGACATGCCAATTTTTCTAACACATCAAAACTAGTCTTAATCATTTACATATGAGGCACTCATGAATAAATTTCTAGATGTTAATGATGGTAAAAGAAAATTTCTTATAACTTAATGTAACGTTGGATTTTCGGAGCTCTTTTGTGTTGTACTGTATTTGGAGATACTACTATATATTGATATATACATATGGATGTATATGAGTTCAAAGATGTATTTAAGTCATTTGGGTGTATATGTTAATGATTTATAATGTTATATGCC
>JANZLH020000066.1:299023-310722 GCA_026770325.2 Erythroxylum fimbriatum
AATATAATTATAAACATGTGATAATTTTATTATACATTATAATTAGTACTATAATTGAATTAAAATATAATAGGCTTGACTTTAAATAAGTAATTTTAATTTTAAAAAAGGGAATAAAAAATAAATTAGATATCTCTTAAATTTTGTAAAAACAATAATAGGATCTTTAATATGTTTAAGAATTTAATTGAGTTTATATTTAATTAAATTATTAAATGTAACTAAATTAAGTGATTAATCTAGCTATACTGCTAATAGTTAAGTTAATTTTAAATAACACAAGAAATTAAGAAGATTTTAGGTAAATATTACTTACAGTATCTAAATTAATTTAGATAAAAAGAAAATTATAATATTTAACAAAATGATTACATAGTCAATTATTTTGAATAAAGTATGTAATGAAAGTAATTTTAAAACGCAAACTAAATATTACGAAAACAGAGACTTATTATTTAACCTTAGAAAAATACACTGTGCTCGGTGCATATGGTCAAAAACGAAATTCGTCTTTTAGCTTTGCATTATTCGGAGAGAGACGACGGAAGCCTTATCTTTGGGGGCGGGCTCTCTCTCTCTCTCTCGCGCGCGACTCTGCAATTTGACATCAACATCCAAAGTACCCAAAACCCAAAAAAAAATATCCAAACTCCAGCAGCCCACCTTCTCGTCATCAGCAACATAGCATCAAATTGGTTACCAAAGACATAGAATAGAAGCCATGGCTAAGGCTAAGCTACTAGTGCTTGATATTAATTGCCGTGCTCTTCTTCTTCTTCTTCTTCATTAGCCCATCAGCTTGCTTACTTACTTCTCAACTCAGACACCTAGCTGCTGCTGCTGCCCGCTTACATTTTTACTTGGGTTCTTCTTTTCCAAAAGAGAAGACGATGAATCATTATGTCCCGGATTTCGAAATGGACGATGATTATCAAATTCCCACTTCATCAAGCTTGACTCGCCCTAAGAAATCTTCCATGTAATTCCATTCTCTCTCTATCATTCTTTAATCATCAATTCATTCTAAAACTTATTATTCTCACAGGCTTCAGGACGACGAGATCATGGAACTTGTGTGGCAAAACGGCCCCGTCGTCATGCAGAACCAAACACAAAGATCGCTAAACAAAACCTCCACATCCGCCAAGTACCACGACGCCGTCACCCCCGCCGAACCCTCGATCCGACCTCCCCAAGAACATCAACACCACCAGCTCTTCATGCAAGAAGACGAGATGGTCTCTTGGCTCCATTATCCTCTTAACGACGCTAACTTCGATCAAGATTTCTGCGCCGATCTCCTCTATCCTTCCGCTACTTGCGTCACCTCCGCCTCCGCCTCCTCCAGCTCCGCCGCCACCGCTCCTCATCCGACCTGCGCCGTGCAGAATATGGTCAATTCTCCCACGTCGGAGCCGCCGATTCCTCAGGGGAGGCGACCGGAGACGGTGCAGAACTTCGCGCACTTCTCGAGGCACAGAGCAGTTAGAGAGGCCAGCGATTCTGATCCGTCGAAGTTGAAAACCGTCGTCCGAGAATCCACGGTTGTGGATTCCAACGACACTCCTGCGGTAGCGTCGGCGTCCAGAACGTCGGAACCGGCCGTGGCGAGGAGTATAGCCGGTGCATCGAGCGGAGAAACACGTTGCCGCACCATGAGCGGAGCTCCGGTAGCCGTTACAACTGGCGGAAGCAAAAGAGAATGTGACAATACTGTTATATCGTCGCCGGGAGGGTCCAGCGCGAGCGCAGAGACGGCGACGTTTAGGTCGCCGGTGGAGGATCGGAAGCGGAAGGGAAAGGACGAGGATACAGACTATCACAGTGAGGTGAGATGAGCTAATAAGCATTAAGTAGTTGTATTAATGAAATAATTAAAAGCTAAGCATGCTTACTATAATTAATTACAGTAGTTTATTTTTATCAGTATATTGAAAAAAGAATTACATGTACTGTTAAGTTATCGGGTAAAGTGCGTGTAGTGCGCAGGAAGGAATAAGCATGGACGGCTTTGGTAAACGTTTCCAGAGAAGAATAAACAACAAACAATAATTCTGTAGTATTTTTACTGTTTATGTTAGTGTAGGAGTAGGAGTATAGGACTGAGTTAATTTCATTTTCCTGCGCCTGACCGCGCCGTGTACTGAATGTATAAAATAAATTTATAAAAAGAAGGATAGTATAGTATAGTATATGGAATTGGGTAATGGGTAATATTGTTATTACTTAAATATGTCACGGGCTTCTCCTTTGCTACTCCGTATCCCGCTTGTCTACATGTACATTCTTCTTGTAGTCTCATTTCCCTTCTAAACATTTCATTTTCTGCCCATACTTCTGCACTTTTTCTTTTTGTTGTTTTTCTCTTCTCGTTCTCTCTCACCCAGTAGCTTATAGCTATGCTCAATACTCTCTGTAAGCTTTTCTTTTTCCTTCTTCTTACTTGCTGCACGGTCAACTTGTTTCATTTCAGCACACAGGACACTCTTCTTTTATATTTAATGTTGTTGGTGTGAAAATTTTCTGTCTTTTTCATCCTGTCTTGTCACTCATCATTTTTAACCAGGTTGTGCATTGTTTTTCTCATCAGGACGCTGAGTTTGAATCTGCTGATGTTAAGAAACAAGCTCGTGGATCAACATCTACAAAGAGGTCTCGTGCTGCAGAGGTTCATAACCTCTCAGAAAGGGTTTGCATTTTCTTATGCTTGAAGTAATTTTGATTTTTAATTTTTGCTGTCGGTCTTCCTGTCATTCTTAGATGGTGTTATATTATGATATTGCAGAGACGACGAGATAGAATAAATGAAAAGATGAGAGCTTTACAAGAACTCATTCCACGTTGCAACAAGGTTATCTTCATAATCATTTTATCCAATTTCTGTCTGGCATAGAGTATCTTTGTTTTGCTATGAATTTCGTGCCTGCTTTTGAATTTCAGTCAGACAAAGCTTCTATGTTGGATGAGGCAATTGAGTACCTCAAATCACTTCAACTACAAGTTCAGGTACATATTTTTGTATTCTAAGATATGTGGTTCTCTTAATTTCTTCAAATTTATACGTGATGGAAGCAAGTACAACAACAAATGGTTGACTTAGCTTTGATCTGAGGTGTTGAAATCTAGTTATCCTATCAAAATTTTGCGATGTTTATGTTATGACATGTTATAACTTGGAAACATTTAAGAGCAGATGAGTTTGGGCTCATTGCTAAGAATGCCTCATTTGTCTTTGCTCACTTAATGCATCACAAAATCTTTTTGCTGTGCATATATGGATGAAGATCTTTCTTTAATCTCAACTAATTGAACCAGCTGCAATGCAATCTTCATTATGGTTGGATGCAAGTAAATATCTTTTATTTGAGCTCATAAGGCTTGAAACTTGAGGTATTATGTTCACATCTTTAATGTCTATGTTTTCAACGAGGATCAGCTATGTTTTACTTTCTGGTGTTTTGTGTTAAATGGGTTGATGTTGGGTTCTACATCTATGTTGTAATTGATTTCTTCATGCGTGATGAGGGAGGATACTGGTGGGCCATATGAATTGGAAATTTATAGTTGTGTATGTAGGTCTTATGTGTGTTGCGGAAGCTTCAGATTGTTAATACCTCAGTAATTCAGCCACTTCATGCATTCCATTGCAATCCTTTTGTTGGTAGATCAATATTTTAAGTAAATCTATCAAAAAAATGATCTGTCAGAGAACCAATAGAAACATAATCTTACATTCTTGTGAGGGCGGCAATACTCTTCCCTCAAGCGATGCTCAGTAGTTCTGGGATAATAGCTTTTCGGGCATTACAGCAGCAGATGATCCATGGACAGTTTTATTTCTGGACAATTAACTTTCAGATCAAATATTAGTTTCTAATGTTACTTTTTATGCAAGCCTGTGCATGGTGGTGTTTACTTCTTGACCTGTGGATTATCAGTGGAAAACATTAGAGTGTAATTAATTACTGCAGATGATGTCCATGGGATGCAGCATGGTCCCAATGATGTTTCCTGGAGTCCAGCAATACATGGCACCAATGGGGATGGGAATGGGGGTGGGCATGGGCATGGAACTTGGCATGAATCGACCAATAATGCCATATCCAAATGTTTTATCTGGTTCGCATTTACCAACTCCAGGTACAGCAGCACATATGGGTTCAAGGTTCCTTATGCCAACCTTTCATATGCCACCTGTTCCTCCTGATCCATCCAGAATACAAGCTGCCAACCATTCAGATACCCTGCTAAGCTCTCTTGGGCAACACCAAAACCAGCCACGAATGCCTAACTTCATTGATCCATATCAGCAATATCTTGGTCTCCATTCTCACACCATGCAAGTGCAAGTTCCTCAGGTTTGCACTATGGCACTCACTTTGATGGATAAATTGTGCCGCGTATTAATTCACCAAGTCCTAACTGTTGATATTCATATGTTGGATGTCTTCACTGAGTTGCTATTGGAACTGCCATTTATTTGCTGAGCGAGCCTGCTTCCCGTTGAACCATTTATGACATCAACTTATTTCTTGCCTGTGCTCGGTTATTTGGAAGCCAACTCATTACTTTAAAGGCTTTATCATTCATGTTGACTATTTATATTTTCAGAACCAAGCAATGGCCGTGCCAAATGCCAGCAAACCAACTACTAGTGAAGGAGCTGAGAATACTGACAATAATCAATCAGGTAGGCCCTTCTTGTCTGATTTATGATCAAAAGTTATGATCGTGTTATGGTAAGAACTAGGCAGAGAAATTGGTTAAGATAGTTGAACAATCAAAACAAGAATATACTTGCTGGTGATACAGCAAGTTCTGCATGTACTTGGGCAACTGAGTTGATTTTGATGATTGAGGGTTTTATGGAGCAGAAGGATGATAAGCAACGTACATACTTGGCATTTCTTTTTCACATGTTTATGGAATTTGGATGGGATGGAAAAGACATACCTTGTAAGATCTTTAAATTAGGAGGAGCCAATCTGAAAATATTAATTGATATGCCGTTACAATCTTGTCTTCTCTTACATGAACTTTAGATGTGTTGAAGAATTCATAGTTGCACTACCAATTGACATCAAGTATTTGCACTGAAGACCAGTTTTGTTAAGATTGATTTACTGGTTGATACTCTTTTTTTTTTCTTCAAAAAGAGTCTTTACTTTAATATTGGGGGGGAGGTCATATTTAATATGTCATAATAGTGGATAGAAAATGTTGGTCTATTCTCTAGTATTCTGTTGATTAGATTACTTAGATGAATAATGTGAGGATACAGGGATCATTGGCTGCTTAAAGAACATTTTACATGGGTATCTCTGTTCTGTCGGGGGATTCGGTTTAAACTGCCTCTGCCTCTGCCTCTGCACGAGAACAAATCCGATATAATTAAACTTCCTGTGCCTTGCAGGTTAAAATTCGGAGCGGACCTTTGTGTGGAGAGGTTCTTGCCTGTTAGAAGTTCTGTAGATTAAGAGATCAACGTACGGAAGCAGCTTTTGCAACCGTCTAGTACGATAATAACACAGCTAACTTGTAATTATTACATAGAATTTCAATTTTCTTTTTCACCTATTCGATACTTTTCCTTGCCTCCTTCCTCTATCTTTTTCTTTTTTCTTTTCAGGTTTGTCTACCATGTTATTCTGCTAAGTTAGGTATGGTTAAACTTGTTGAAAAATCAGAGTAGGATCCGATCTCATACGTAGGAAAATAATTATGAATTTTTTTTGTATATGATTTTTTGAGGCCAAGATTAATTAAAATTCATAAAGTGATTAACACTTAAATTATGAATTGTAATTCGTATTTTATTTCGAAGTTTGATCTTTGCTCGTATCCTTTAATTTGAATCGTTTTCAAAATTGACTTCTTTCAACAATTGTAATTACACAGTGTTCAGTTTATATCGATGTCTACGAAAAAAGTTAAGAGAATTATGTAACTATTGTAAAAAGGTTTAGGTAAAGGGTGCTAGTTTTTTTAGAGTTTATAAATAATTTTTGGACATTTAATAATTTAATCAAAATTAAAATTTAACTAGAGCTACAAGTAATTTTAATTAAATATTAATTATGTTTAAATAAGACTCAATATTTCATATTAATCTTTGTTTATTAAATATTTTATATTTATTTATAAAAATTTGTTTTAAAAAAATAAAAGGAATTGTGTTGATAATAACAAAAGTTACAATAACAACATTATAATAAGCCACTTAATCTGTACACAATTCAACGAAAAGGAATTTACAAGATTATATTACAATAGTGCAGGAATTACAGCATCTAGGTATTCATTATGTAGTTACCTATCAAAGTTGTTCAGACCCAATTGATAATTATTTTTGCTACTTGATATTTTCTTCTTCAATTCTCTCGTAGAATCTCCAATTTCTTTCCCTCCATATTTAGTAGTTGGTGGTATTAAAAAGTTATTTTAATGAGCAGCCCATCTTGCTTTCCCTGCTTAGTGCTATCAATGATCATGTTTAGTGTTTGCTCCAATCAAAAGTGTAGCAAGGAACTAGTAATAGGTGCATAATTGTGCTTCAAATTTCTTTTATGTAACTGCAACAGAAATATAGATTATTCCTACTCTCTGCAGCTTGTTTACATAGGGCACAAATGGGATCATTGATCCCAAACCGTCTATCTTTATTTCTAAGCCTATCTTGATTGCCAACTAAGAGGAAACTGAGGCTTTTGGGTTTAAAGACTATTTCTATATAATATAATACCAAGGGACTTCTTTAGCATTTATTGCAATTATCTTATGACAGGAGCTATTGGTGAAAGTACCTCTCAAGTTTGGAACCCAAATGATGTTATTTTGCTCGTAGGCCTTAGGGATTTGTGGTAAATAGTCTGCAAGTAAGGAGAAACCTCTGAAACTGCTAAACCAATCTCTATTATGGATTAGCGTAGAGACTCTAGCATTGATTGAAATTCTGTTTCTGAGTTGTGTTATGTCTGCTCTTTAGAAAAGTGGGTTGTATGTAGTCCAATTATCAAACCAGAACAAAATATTTGCTCCATCTCCCAACTGATGCTTGATATGGGGATAGACCATGCCTTTCAAATTGAGTAGATAATTGGAAATCCAAGAAAATTCTTTAATCATAAAGTTTTCCAATCTTTACACTCAAGTCTAACTTGATTAAAATATCTTCTCTTTAACACCTTTTTTATGTGTGATCCAATGGTTTTCAAATAAGTTAGCAATGGATGCAAATTATAATCTTAAATCATGTTTAGGATTAAATAAATTAAAATCAATTAATTTATTGTTAATTCTCTAATTAAACAATTATATTCATAGACCAAGATTGTCGTCTAGCAACACATCATGATCATCCAAATATTTAAAAATGCTAAAGTGATTTTGACTAGCTTTTTTGTGCATTATTATTTTTTATAATTTAATCCTTTCATCATATAATGTCTCGATTAGACATAAAGTATATAATTAATGTCTCATCTATTTTGAATCCAATCATATTAGTTCTCTACGATTAGTAATTGATTCAATTAATGATATTTATAAACTTTTTACAAAGTATCATTTCATCTTAGTTAATGATTTTTTGAATTAATATTAATCAAGAACAACAGAACATTCTTCCTAAATACTTTAGGGTGAGAACTATATATTGATCATTTACTTACTTTCATATTATTTATGTTATATTCAATGACTACTAATTGAGCTATCATTGACTAAAACATGTGATGATAATTAGTATCAAAACATAGCAATCACTATTTAGTATCAAAACATAGCAATCCTTATACAAGATAACTTTGAAGATCTCAAATCAAATGAGTACTTATACAATCATCAAAATGAGAATTTACATAGATATACAAGTAACGTTTCAAATGAATTTCTCATATGAGGTCAGTTTAGTTAATTTATCCACTAACAAGCATTCACATGTTTATTTAAATATCTTTATACCTTGGTATATTAGAATGATAACTTATTTCATAAGAAAAAACGTAACATGTGCTTGTTTTTTTACAATTTATTAATGTCATAGTCTTAATAATACAATGATTAGGAACAATTTAAGAATAATACATGAATGTAATATTAATCTTATTATAATTTCACTTGCAATATATATTTATCTTATGAACTTTATCATGTATCCTAGCTTAAATCTTGTTCAATCCATAAACACGTGCAATCCCATCTCCAACTAAAACCACTCCACTGATCTCATCCACTTAAAAATGGGTGTAAAAGTTGTTAATTCGACTTTCTAATAGAGTTATTCGTTTCGCATCTCTAGCAGAGAATTCTATAATTTTTGAACGTCTTTAAATAATTGTTACTAAAATACAACCAATCAACTGGTCGTAGGACATAAATCAGTAATCTCCCGTTTATACTAAACTAATTGTTTAAGTATCTTATATCATTTTACCATATGATGATCATGTTACTACTATGACAATGCCTTAATAAGAGAAATTTACAAGGTTCGAGCATTTGCTTAAATCTTACAACTTTCGTCTTAATTATCATCGTAATTAAGAGAAATTACCTAAATACATACTTGGATCTTTGATGAGACTTTTGCTTCTTTTGCCCTACAGGTTCTAATGTTCTACAGTACATTACTATCTTGAACAATGTAAGGAACTATACCAAGTTCATTAAAAATTATTGATCTAATTAATCATTTCCACTTAATAAAAATGTATTATGACTTAATCACCAATCATTGCTATATTAGAACCTTTCCAATCTTAAAATAATATTGTTGCAGGTAAAATTTATCTTAATTAGGATTTACATCTAAAGTTAATATCTATATAACCTTGAACTCAAATATCAACTCATACATAGAATAATAGATAACTTTTTGAACTCAAATATCAACTCATACATAGAATAATAGATAACTTTAATACTTGATAAGTATATGATATCTCAAATACTAAACATCTTTAGTACATTATCTACGTACTTGGAGTAGAATAGGTAAATAACTTTCGTATTTATCTCTATCAATCTAATTTCTAAAATTAAGTTGTTACCTTTTTATAGCCAAAAAGAGTTTTTTTTGGGCAATTATATTTTTAACAATTGAAAATATGAATTATTATTATATGCGAGCAATATGTCTCTATATAGTCCCACTTAAGAAGATAACTATACTCCTGCTAACCTTCTTATAGATATTATAAATTCATAGTCATCTCCAAAACAAACTCTTTGAATTCATCATGAAAGTGAATCTTTGAACGTCTCATAGTCTTTCAACTATACATCTAATGTATCAATAAAGATACTAGGCCAAATTGGATGCATTATTATGATATTTGAAAATTTTAAATTTCATCTTACTCTCACTATTTATCTTAAGAACCATTTTCCTATAAGTATACATTGAAACAAATAATTCGTTTAATAGGTTTACAAGATTATATCTAACTTTTTGGATATCTTATAATCTTTTATTACTCAATTTAGTTCTAAGCTTAACAGATAATTTATACTTCAACCAAGCATCACATACTTAAATCATTAACTTTGACTCTTTCAAAGACAATACATCATATATAGAGAATTAACGTTTCAATATCATCATCATCCTTTTACAAAAGGTTGATTTGATTATTCTTCAACTTAACAAGTTTCATAAGTTTTATACGATTTATATTCAAAAGGATACATATATCCTAGTATGGAACTTTATGATCCTTACTATATTGATTTAAACAATATAGCATAAAAGAAGAGTATCGGTTATCTAACTTTGTATTCTTTCCATGTATGTTTAAGTGTAAGTCTCCTTTGATCCAACACATACAAATTATTTGTATAAACTTGGATAAACTACATTCACTTAACAATATATTTCTTATCATGCTTTGAGCATTATAATAATGTTGAACCTAATTCAGTATCAAATACTCCTACGTATGAATTAAATGCATATGATCTCTATCATATCATGTATAGGCAAGAAAAGTCATGCAATCATTTTCGTCTTATGACAACTAATATCATACTATGTTTTTAATTGATGTCCATGTTTATGCTTTTAGTAAGTTAAATTAAGTGGAATAATTTTATCAAGGTAATATCCATTTTAGTCTTTACTTCATGCAACCTCTTTTATCTTACTATCATAGTGTTAACATACATCTTACATATTATCATGAAAGTATAAGATACATTAGTCAACTCAAATCGTCCATAAATTTTTTCATCTATATAATATTGACATTTTTTTAAAACTTTATTATTGAATTATTAATCAGGATTAATAGCAAAATTGTGTAATAGACACACAAATTTTCTATCTAACTTTGAAAACTCTTCTCAAACATAACCAATGTCCAAGAAATTTGGTTCACTAACCTGGTATCATTTATACTAAACAAGGTAAATTCCACTCAAAAAAAAATATAAATGTAAGAAAACAAAATAATTGATTATATGCTATGAAAACCAAATAAGATAATAACTTTAATTGTTTATTTGGTTACTCCACTATTTTATTTGAAATAATAGTGAATAGCCCTCACTATTATTCGAAGAGATTACTTTGATCTTTCTAATGGAATAGGATTTCATTTAAATTTAGTTGATCTTTCTAATGGACTAGGATTTCATTTAAATTTAGTTAATCTTGAGTTTGTTCAACAAGCTAGCTAAACTTAAATTAAGTAGATAATGACTTTATTAATCACATATCATGTGACTCCTATATTCATTAGGTGATAACTCTTATCAAAATATATCTTATATGTTATTCCTAATAAGGCCTCTAAATTCATATGATCATGAGTTTGCTCATCCAAATCACACAAATTTAGTAAAGTAAGACCCACTATTATAAGACTAAACATATTCAGATTAAAACAACCTTGATTTTACTCAATAAACCTAATAATAAATAGAACTCTATTCTTATAACAATTAAAGGCGACGATTATGTTCTGTACTTAATATTTTAACGAGGGACTAAATTTTATTCGTCACATCAAACAAAAAACTGCATGCAAAATATTACACATATAAAATATACAATTTAACATACGTCATTAATATATATGCATTTAACATATAAATAAAGGACGCAATTTCTTATGCCAATATAATCAAATTATATACATAAAATATCAAGCTTCATTTGATTCTAGTTATTGATTTTCACAATCTCAAATAATATTTTAGTTCTTTGAAAAAATAAATTAGAATAAACTCATTGATTCCTTAAATAAATTAAATTTCTATTCTAAATAAAAACTTAAATTGATTTGAAAATAATTTTCAAATTCAAATGGAAAGTATTTTCAATTATGTTTTCTACTGTAACAAAATTTAATTGAAAATAATTTTCAGTAAGTTGCTTTTCTTAATTATTATAATATAGAAAATCTCCTTTTCAAAATTTAACAAGTAAGAAATTCTAATCCAACTAGAAAACTATTTTTAATCAAATTAGAACAAAATTCTAATCCAATTAGAAAACTATTTTTAATCAAATTAGAAATTACTTTTCTTTAAGTAGAAAACTATTTTCTAATATTAAAAAGAAACTACTTTAAAAATTAAATGAAACACTTTAATTTAATTAAGAAAGTCTTTATAATATTTATTTAGGAATTGATTTCTTAATTAATTAGAAAATATTTCTTTAATAAATTAGAAAACTATTTTATAAATTATTAAAA
>JANZLH020000066.1:319308-337691 GCA_026770325.2 Erythroxylum fimbriatum
AGACGGTCTACTTTGGTCGTTATGGTTTGACTCTTCATATAGACACATGGATCCTGGCTTTCGGGAACGTCCCGGAATAAAAAAATTTTGTTTTCCGCACCGTGTGTATGTGATACACACACCGGGATTTTCCTACACAGTTTTGATATAAACAAGTTCTGTTCTGATAAAAGATAAGCTCTGATATGATACAAAACAAGTTCTGTTCTGATGTAAGTCATATTTTGATCTGAAAGGATTATATACTATTCTAATATTCAATTATGATACTTGTACATTATGTTCTGATATTTATGAGTTTTGTTTTGATGCAAGAATGTCCTGTATTGATTAATGAATCATATTATGTTTTAAGACATAATGTTTGGATTACTCTATCTTATGAACAATTGAAGATTGTTGGGATATGATTTGAATATGTATATATGAATGTTAGACAATTGTTAGAAACAATCGTCAAATTTTATCTTGTTTAGTTATTCCCCACTAAGCTATATGTTTAGCACAATGGTTTTGCGTCCGTGTAGGTTCTGATAAAAAGGTTTGAGACTAGGATAAAGACAATCGTAGAGGCCAGAAAGAATATGTTCTGTTTTGAAAGTTGTTTTGTTTAAGTTTTTGAGTTGTATATAACAATATGAGATAGTTTGTATTTTGTTTAATGGTTTGTAATAACCTTATTATAGGATGGAGTATGTTTAAGGCATGTATTTTGATAAGTTTATTATAATTATGTTATGTTTTGTTTATTACAACATTTAATGATATGTACTGTATGTTTGCTTGAGTTTCTGGAAATGCATGTAAGGAATGTTTGGTATTCTTTGGATTGTTTCAGTTCTGTTTTGTGTGACACTTGCATATTTTCCCAGGGGGTAAGTGGGTTTTACAATTAAGGAATGTGTGTGTGTGTGTGTGTGTGTGTGTGTATAGGGGTGGTTATATTTAAATCTCCAAAGTCTACAAAAATTCTTATTTTTTTCTTATTTTTTACTTCATTTATAGCGTTAACCAGCCACTTCGTATATCTGGTTGATATAACAAAACTAACCTTACATAATTTTCAAACTTCTTCTTTAACCTTTAGCTTTACTTCTTTGAACCATTACCTAAAAGGTTGATGATAAAGGTAAAATTCTGGTTTTATCAAAAGTTTGTGTTCTACCAATGTTCTACTCAATCCTGGCATTTCAATATAGTCCCAAGCAAAACAGTCTTCTAATTCTTTCAGGAGTTCGATTAGTTCCATCTTTATCTTTGAATCTAAATTTTACTAATAAAGACTCTGCGTAATTTTCTTTAATTACCCAAATTCGTTTCTTTTAATGGTTCTTGATTATGGCTCCTATAATTGTCAAACTTTTCAAAAGCATATTTCAATTATTAGATACCATTGTTAATCATTTATGGTTCCTCCTATTCTTTAAAAACTAGTTCTGCATCATTACATCCATTTATTTCTTTAAATTTTGCTAAGATTTGCTGCATTTGATTTTTAATCTATGTAGTTGCAGCTACCGCCCTTTTTTATAAAAATTCACTCATCAGATTCCTATATAAAGTGAACCTTCATCGAGTTATTTTTACAATTTTTTTTGTTCCTCTATTTTAATCATTTATTTGTGTTCCTTACACGAGGACAACTTATGAATTTGCACTAGCTTTATATGATCAGTGTAAAATTTTACGAAATGGTTGCTAATCAGCCTAAATGATTCCTACTTCATCTCCTTTCTATAAAAGTAAAAGATGATGGAGAGACAATGGAACTCAATATTGGAGTGGATCCAATCCCGCCTCAATAAGATTTGGTAGATGCATGAGTGTCAACAAAAAGGAAAGTAGCTAACAAAGTCTTCCCTCCTATTGTAATATTTACAGGTAGAATGCACTATGCATTAGTAGTTTCAACAACATATACTTCAGTTTGGATCAAGTCACCATGATCTTTACCTAAAGGTATCATCATATTAGTTGGCATAATGTTTATTATGTACCTATTTTCCACTAAAACTTTTGAAGTTGGTCTTAATATATAGAGGTTTTATATGTTATGTCATAATCTCATTTGGCTTCTCTAACACTACTTTTTCTGGAATTCCTGGTTTCATTACCAATACTGAACCCTATACTATCCGTTCTCCAGATATTTTCCGCGTTCTTTGCATTGGATTAGTAAATTGAAGCTAGGAACTTTATGAAAGAAATAGTACATGGAACTTGAATAGGAATTTCCCTAATCGTAATTGACTCATTGGAATCCTCATATTGGCTCTCAGAATAAGTTGACTTCCTATGAAATCTAAGATTCTCTTGTAACTTATCTCACTTTTCACTAACAACGTACCCTTCCCTTTTATTGTTAGGATCTGTAGCATCTTCTTTAGAAAACGAGTTTCACATAAGATGACTTTCTTGAAATTGGATTCTCTATCAATGCTAGCTTATTTTTTCTCAATCTTAGTAGTGGGTCTTTATCATTAAAGCCATCTTTTTTTAGTTCCAGTTAAGGGTATCAAATTCTTTAGATTCCATAATTACTACCAATGCCTGGATAGTGGCACTCGTCATGGCACTGAAATTCTACTAGGTGACTTTTCCTTGAAATATTTATCTTCTACTAGATCCTAGGAATTTGATGGCCTCAATTCCTAAGGTTGCTATTATAATTAGAAACAAAAACTCTTATTTCTTAATTTGATGTAGACACCAAACGATCTTCCATAATTTTTAACTTATTTTTTATGTCTAATAATAGGCATAAGTCAAATTCAATTGCGTTAACAATTACCACTGTTGGGAACGAGTCTTCATCTAGATCAGCATAATCTGATCAGCCTCAGCGAACATCATAATTCCTTTAACCATTTAGTATTGGATCATATTCTTAAATCCTCAATATGAATTTGTCAAGTGGCTTTAAATATTATGAAATTTGCAATAGTCTTTGTCTCTAGTTTCCTTTTACGTAAGAATTCTATGTGTTGAGGATAAGTGAATACTTTTTTTTTCATGCAATAAAAAATTAGAAATCTCCTTCGTTTCATTAAAGGTGTACTGAACTTGATTTGACAAAGCTTACATTTTCTTTTTGACTTTCAAGAATTTGCGCTCTAAAGAGGAGAAGATGCAAGGTCAGGGGATGTTGACTTTAGTTACCATCAAATTGTAAGAATTTGTGTCAGTAATATAAATTTCTATGAAATTTTTGCAATGTTCTTCTTCTTTAAGAAGTTCTTTGTATTTGGAAACTTTTACTGTTAGTTCATAAAATCATGAAATTCCATGTCATGGAATTTATTCTGTAGTTCAATGTCCAGCACTTTGTAAGCTAATTTCATATATTTAGTTTCTAGAAGCAAGATTTGACTTCGACTTCTCATTTTCTTGAAAGAAGTGACAAACATGTTAGCATTCTTACCACTCTTTTGAGTGACACTTGATAACTATGTTATGTTAACTTCATGCTTAGTTCTAAAAAACTAAGTATGAAATAAATTTTCCATTTCAATCTAGAAAAAGATATAATTCATAGGAAACAAATCATGCCAAGATAATATTGTTCATGTTAATAAATTAAAGAACAATCTGAGCTTAAAGTAGTTAAAGTTTTCATAATTAGCTAGCTCTTCACATTGTTTGGTGAATTTATTGATGTGCTCAATGGTGGATCAACCATCTTTACTAGAAAACAATTTGAATTCAAGAATTATATAGCCATGAGGATAAGGATCCTTTGGATCAATTTGTTTTTGATAATGCTTATGGAATTCTATATGGCTAAGCTAGAATTCTGGATGGCTAAGCTATCTTAAATTATGCCCATACAAATTTTGAACTACTTCTCTAATGACGTTCATATCAACTTGTAACCTCACTTGTGGTGGGTGTATAATGAGATTATGGTTTATAGCTACAATGTTACCTCCTAAACGATATTGTAGTCTATTAGCTTCAACCTCCCTACCATATCCTTATCTACTACGAATTTAGGACTTAACTATATGTCGACCATTTTCAAGATTAATGTGAGGAGGCACTATAGGGATATCCTCTCTCTTATACGGAGGGATGTATCTTTCATCTATAGATGAAGTAGATGAAAAGTGGTTGTATTCTTTGGTTTCCATTTCATTAAGAGCAGGAAGCCCACCTTAAGTCCTTCAAATATTTTGGAATTTTGTTTGTCTAAACAATTATTTCGTTATAGATATTTTGGATTCTCACCAGCAGGAAAATGAGATGAAGACAAGGCTACCTTCTCAAGATTTTCTAATATTTAGGATATAAAGCCTTCATTTCCTACAATTGTAGGGACTTTTTTATCCAAGGATAGAGGTAAAATGATTTCTTTTTTATTCCGCATTCTTAGCATCATGACCCCACCAGCAATGCCAAATTATTTGGTGTTAATTTAAAATTTGAGCATGCCAGAAAGAATTTAACCTAAAATTGGTACTTGACTTCTTATCGACGATATAATTAGGCTTTGGAAAAACTTAGAAAATGGAATTCTAAGCTACTAAAATGTTAAAATACATTGAATTGAAATTTAAAGTGAAGAAAGTAATTGATTGTTGTAAAAGGGAATCATAAACTATAAAAGGGAATTTGAGATGACAAAGGTGAATTTGAAATGTAAAGAAAATAACGAAGAGTTTTGAAATAGGCTGATTATTTTCTCTGGAGATTGATTTTTGTTATATTGTGATTGTGTTGGTTTAGGATTGTAGTATCCTTTATTGCCCAAGTGCTACTGAATTTATTTTCTTGTCATCCTTAAGCAACTCTATTGCTATAACTTCCAACTTCCCTATATTTTAGCTAACGACTTACCACTATCTTTTTAACTTCCATGTCCTAGAATTCAGCCTCAAGTAACTTCTTAACTTCCAACCCACTTAGTAATGCTTTTGTTAACTACCTTCCACTATTTTCTTAACTTCCATGTCATAAACTTCCACAAATTTAACACACTTCTTCTCACCTCCCTAATTTTTTTTATTGTTTTCATTTATCCTGCTTCCATTTATGGGTTAATTTCATGGCCTTTTGGGCCATATAGGCTAATTTATTTTAAGTTATCATCACACAACTTTCTCGAGTTTATAGCTAGAGGAAACAAATAACTTTAGTGTGTCTATATAGTTTATGGATCTGAGGAGCTATTAATGCTAATAATAAGTTTATGAAGTCTTTCATTCTTCAAAGCATCACGAATTTCACTAAAAGAAGCTACATCAAAACATTAATTCTCACATGTGATTCCATTCCTTTAAGATGTTACAGTCATAGTGTTGACTTCTAAATAACTTTCTCAAATAGAGACCTTAATCCTAACAATTTGGTCGGGTCGGCCTAGTGAGGTCCGTCCCAGTGAGGCCCAACTTCAAGTCTAGGCATTAACAGCCCAGTAGTAGGGAGTTATCTCCCATGCAAACACGATGATTCATGTAGAGACCTAAACCTAATAGCAACCTACTGCATATATAAGGTAATGTTCAACCGTGATGGAGGTACAAACTGAAAACCCTAGTCGTCTTCTTGTTCTCCAAAACCTAAAACTCTCAAAAAAGGCTGACTTGAGCGTTGGAGGGGCCTTCCGGGAAACAACCCCCGGAGAGTCTTTGTTTGTCTTGCAGGTTTTCCATAGGCGAAGACCCACAAGATCATGGATCAAAACAGCGATATTCCAGCCTTGCAGAATCTGGCTGAACCACAATTTATAGGGAGCTTTAATAGAGCAACCATATTTCTATAATATTAGAAAGATAAATGGATTAAGTTGAAGATAGTTATTCTCTAAGGCTTGAGAAAGAGATGTATTAAGAAAAGATTAATTATATTGGTTCTTATATTTTAACTACACAACTAAAACCTATAAACACTAGTAGCAGAGATTAGTTACGTCCATTTCATTCTCTCAGCATAACTTATAACTCATATGTCTTATAAAAATTCATCGAGTGATAACCATATTTGTTTTAAAAAATAACTCATAATGATGTAAATCATCTATATTTTCTATTAGTAAATTCTTAATAAATCAGTAGAGTAGTTACATGTAAAACAAAGCAGAAGTTAGCAACTGAAAAAAATCCTCAAGTCATTAAAAACCAATCGTTGGTCTTCTAATCTCTGAATATTTTCTTTTACATAATATGTATATATATTTGAAACTTTATGACTCAGGGACCGACTTTGTAAAATACAAAGTCCAATTATAAGGATTAATTAGAGTCAATTAGTATCAATCAGTTTATATATATATATATGAAGGATGACTATATATATATATAAGCAGCTTGTATCAAAATAAAATAACATTTATATTAGCTCTATATTTTTTCATGGTATCAGAGCATCCAGTATTCCTAAATGTTTAGTGAGAAACTTTTTTCTCTTAATTGATTCAATGTGTCCTCTTTGGTGTTTCTTTTAATTGAATAGTAGGTTTGGGACTTCCTTTCAATTTTAATCTCAATGTGGCTAACACTAAATTAGTAGCTATTTTTTATTTCATTCTAGTGATGTCTAAGTTCACAGAACATAAGCTTAATGGGTCTAGTTATCTGGACTAGGGTAAGTTAGTCTAACCGCACTTTTAAAGCATTGCTAAAGGAAATCAGTTAGCCGACGATCCACCTAAGTACGATATAAAATAGAAATGGCTAAAAGATGATGCTTGTTTGTTTTTATAGATAAGTAACTCTATTAATAGTCAATAATTGGTTTAATTAATCATTATGAACTTATTAATAATTTAATGGAAAATTTAGATTTCTTGTATTATGGAAAAGGGAATACTTCTCACATTTATGAGGCGTGAAAAGCATTTTATTATGTAGAGAAACAACACACAACACAGATCTCGCACAAGCCATTTAATGGATCTTAGGAAGACTTATAAGGAGCTCAATATGTTATTGCTTACTAGTTTGGATACTGTAGAACAACAAGCTCAGTAAGAGAAAATGGTTATCATGAGTTTCATAACTAGTCTTTCTTTGAATTTTAAACTAAAAAATATCATATTCTTACTTGTTTTGAAATTACTTTTTTGTGGGACAAATTTAGTAGAGTGCTCTACACAGAAAGTACTTCACTTATTCAATCTAATATTGCTCTTATTATTCGCAATAACAAAAGCAATTTTGATAATAAAGGACATGCTTCAGGAGGGATTGAATGTCATTAATGTCATAAGCCAGGATATATGATGCACGATTGTAGAAAGATGTATAATAAGAATAAGAGAAATTAGTCAACTCATATACATCTACTAATACATATAAAAAGTCTATCTTAATTTATAATGATGAATTTGACAAGTTCTTTTAGTACCAAGAATCATTAATGTCTTCATCTACCATGTCACTATTATCATTGAGTTAGGTAAACAAAATACATGTCTCATTTTTTCCTCCTTAAAATGGCTCATTGATTTTAGTGCCATAAATCATATGACAGATAAATTTAGTCTCTTCTCTAAGCTTTAGCCATATACATCTAATTCTCCTGTTACTTTAGCTAATGGGTCACCTTATTATGTTCTTAGGTTAGTCATGGTTAACCCATATCGATTAATCCCTTTGTCACCTGTCTTAAGTTTGCCTAATTTTTCTTTTAATTTAATTTTTACCAACAAAATTACTTGTACACTTAATTGTTGTTTCTTAGTCTTTCCTAACTATTGCCTATTTGAGAATCTTATAACAAAGAAAATTATTGGTAAAGGATAGGAATCTAGAGGTCTTTACATCATTAACACATAAGTGTTAAAGTTCACACTACAAGAAATTGTATTTTTAGTGAAGGTAAAAGTTGTGACTAAAAGCAGTAATATTAGTCACAATTATTAATAGTGTCCAATTTTTGAAGTCGTCACCTACCATCACAAATACCTCCGTCACTAATAAAATAGTGACTAATTTAAGATATGGTCACAATTATGCAACACTTTTGTGACACAAATACTGACACTAAAACTTGTGAAATTTGTGACAAAACTACATGGTCACAATAACTTTAAATATTTGTGACAAGTTTATTATCACAAATAATATAAAGTAGTGACGAATTAAGTTGTAACAATACTTCATTTTATTGTGACAAAAGTACCGACACTAAAACTTATAGAATGTGTGACAAAATTATATGGTCACAATAACTTTGCATATTTATGACAAATTTGTTGACACAAATAATATAAAATAGTGACGAATTAAGTACAGACACTAAAACTTATAGAATGTGTGACAAATTTGTTAACTTTGCATATTTACTTACTTTAGGGTTGTAAATTTCTTTGAGGTACATTGTCAAAGTAAAGATAACCTTAGACTATACTCTTCTGCTCAACAAACTACGTCCTTAGCACCGTAAATTGTCATCCTTAGAATGTGAATCATTTAATTTTTCAGAATATCATCATCTCAGCTTAAGTCCTAGAGTCAATAAAGTGTTAATTCTCCTTCTGAATTGGTTCATTCAGATATTTAATTTCCTTGACCAGTCGTATCTCAAACTGGATATAGTATTTTGTTAACTTTGTGGATGATTATTCTCATATGACTTAGTTATATTTAATGAAAATTCGTTATGAATTGTACTTAATGAAAATTCGAATTCTTTTCTCATTTTTTTGACTTTTCTTTTGATACCAAAACTTAATTTAATGTCTTAATCACACATTATAAATTGACAATGCTAAAGGATACTTATCAGGTTCTTTCTAATCTTATATGACCAAAAATGACATCCTTTACGAAACATCTTATGTAGATACGTTATCAAAAAATGGTGTAGCAGAGAGAAAGAATAGACAACTTCTGAGACAACAAGAGCCTTATTATTTCAAATAATGCTCCTAAAGTTTTTTAGGTCGATGTTGTTCTTATAGCTTGTCTTCTAATAAACTAAATACTTTCTTTTTTCTTCATGATGAAACCATTTACAATGTTTTTTTCCTACTAAGTCATTATTTCTTATTAATCCTTAAATATTTTGTTGCACTTGCTTTGTTTTGGGGTGTCCATCCAAGGTCACTAAATTAGACTCCAAATTTATAAGATGTATTTTCCTTGGTTATTCTCCAAGAAAAAAAGGTTGTAGATTCTATTTTCATAGCCTTGGTAGGTATCTTATATCTATTAATGTTACCTTCTTGGAAAACACCTTATTATCTAATCTTTGCTCGTACAAGTTAAAGGGAGGATGATGATACTATCACATATTTTGTTCCTAGTCCTGCTAAGCCCCCTATTGTTCATGTCTACTCTCGATAACAAGATCCTCCTTATTTCAGTATTAGACCAGTACATTCGTCATCAAATCCAATTTATATTGATGATCTCCCTATCTTATTGCTCTTCACAAAGGTAGAAGTAAGTGTACATATCTTATTTCCTTTGTTGTATGTTATGATCATTTGTCATCTTCCTCTTACTCTTTTATTACATTTCTTGATTCCATCTTCCTTTTTAAAACTATTCATGAATCTCATTTTACTGGAATAATATTATGATAAAAGAAATGAATGCTTTACATTGCAATGGTATTTAGAACTTGGTACATTTACCTTTAAGAAAGAAGGTTATTAGATGTAAATGGATTTTTTTTAGTTTTGTTGAGAATGAAACTTGATTTCCTCCAACAAAAACAATATATTTTTAAGATAATATGAATCTATTAGTTGTTTGTTTTTTAGATAATATGGATCTATTTGTTGTTGACTAAAGTACATCTTAAGCTTTTAGTAAAAATAAAAATGCGGCATGATAACCAAGTTGTCCTCCACATTATGTCTAAAAGAATCAAGTATATAGAAATCGATTCACTTTGTTCCAAAAAAACTACAACAAGTTTAATTTTTATGTTATAAGTGAAAATTAGAGAACAATTGAGTGATATTTTCACAAAAGCTTTAAATGGGATTCAAGTTCATTTTTTAAGCAAATTTGGCATGATTATAATCTATACTCTAGCTTGAAAGGGAGTGTTAAGAATATGAAAACATATTAGGAAAGTTACAATTGGAGATTGACTTTGTAAAATAGGAAGCCATATTATAGGGATCAATTAAAATCAATTAGTCTTACTTTCCTTTAGCGAATGAATAGTTGTGTAGCTATATATATATATACATAGCAAGTACAATAAAAAATAATCAAGAAAACATTTTGGTTATCTCAGTGTTTTTCAAGCATGTACATGTTCCAAATCTGAAACTGCTCCTTTAATTCAATTCTGGTTCAATAATAGAGAAGGAGGACAACCTCTTCCAAAATGTGTTAGCTCAAGGTTTATGATTAACAATTTTGATGATAATTGTATAATATTTCAAAATTCAAATTAGATTTATTTCCTTGTATAATTAACGGTCTTGTTCTCAAAAAGAAATAAAATCATAAGAAATACGCTTTCTTTCTTGCTAGAACCCTCATTACGAACTTACCTTATTAGAAATGGTTTATCCAAAGGGATCCTACTAATTATGAAGGACATATATTAGCCCTGTGATTACTGGAAGATTTTTGGCAAAGATGAAATCGATTGTATTCATATTTAAATCTATCCAGTTTACTAAAGATGCAAGTGAAGCAATGACTAGTTGAAGAAATTGATTATTTAAGGAAGAGCCAATGTGACTATGAACAACAACTGAACAATACAGAAGCTGCGAAGCTGTATTGTCAAAACTCATCAAAAGTACATACATTTTTGAAAGTGATATCTTTGTAAAAATTCTCTTGTGCATTAGAAAGTGAAGTTCTGTTAAGAGAGATTACTAAAGTTCATATCGAGCAAACCCTATTTTTATTTGAGAGCTTGTAGAGGCTAGTGAAATACTAATAGTGTGGAAGTATGAAGAACCTTGAAAAATATTAACTGTGAGCTTGGATAGGCTCGTCAAATTACTACTTAATTTTATAGTGAAATACTAAAGTTGGATACTTGGGAACTAGACGTAAGTTTGGGTTGTAAGTCAAACCAGTATAAATCGACTGTGTCCTTCTCTTTCTCCTTATCTTTTATATTTCCACATTATATAATGTGTTTGTTCACTTTACCAAGAGGCTCCTTCACTTTGATAATAGGACCCTTCTGTTTTCAACTTGCCGACGGTTCCTTTCAGTTTTAATAGGCACCTTCTGTTTTAAAATTATTTTAACATAAGTCATCATTCTGTAGGCTCCTCTCATTTAAGTAAGGTCCTATCCCATAAAAGGCTCCTATTGCCTAACAGGATCGTTTCTTTTAAAAAAATTTATCATCTAATAGGCTCCTTCTATTTTTTATTCATTAACTAGGATCTGTTTTTTATACGAATTGAAAGTAACTAGCGAAAAAAATTTAGTCACGCACAATTCAACCCCTCTTTATGTGTTTACTTTATCATTTGGTATCAGAGAGAGGTTTCACATTTTTATGTTTTACAGCACATGACAAACCATGGAAAACACCTTGAGAAGTTTTGAAGGACAATCTATCTCAAAGCCTCCTTACTTCAATGGAAACAACTACTCATATTAGAAAAAGAGAATAACTATATATCTCCAATTTGTAGATATCGAAGTATGGAAAGCAATTAGAGTTGGAGCTACAATTCCAAATTTTGATAACGTAGAAGTATAGACTGATGCTAACAGGAGAAATGCACAACTAAACACTAAGGCAAAACATCACCTAATATGCGTGCTGTCTCTAGAAGAATATTAAAAGATATCCTAATGCTCTACAGCAAAAGAAATATGGAATAAACTTCAAGTTACCTTTAAAGGGACGAATAAGATAAAGAAACATAGAATAAGTCTCTTAGTGCATCAATATGAAACTATTGGCATGAAACTGGGTGAGACCATAGATGAATTCTTCGAAAGCTTCAACAACATCATCACGACCTTAAAGAACTTGGGAAAAATTTATGCTAATGATGAGCTCATAACAAAGATTCTGGTATCACTACCAAAGGAACGGAGACTTAAGGTGAAAATTCTAGAAACAATAAAAGATCTAGACACTATTTCACTCGACTGGCTATGAGGAAATCTGAGGATCCATGAAACCGAGCTTAGGCGAGATGAAGGATCCTCCTACAAAAAAGGAATGGCACTGAAAGCAATTGACGAATCAAATAGTGATGAAAGTGGCACTGAGTTGCAAATAGATGAAGATGAAGAGTTTAACTTTATGGTAAGAAAATATGCCTACCTTTATCAAAAAAATTTGATGAAGAAAAGAGAAGGAAACAAGAAAGAGGGCATTCTGGTCAAATCATATGTTATCATTACAAGAAGCCTAGACACACAAGACCAGAATGCCCTCTTCTTCATAATGACAAGTCAGAAAACATAAAATCTAGAAAGCAAGCGATGAATGCAGCCTCGTCAGATGAGGATTCTGAAAACTTTGAAGAAGAAGAACCAAAAGAAGTCAGCAACATTTGCTTTATGGCTGAATTAAGAGACGATGAGATATATCATTCTGACTCTGATATTGAAGTTGATGAATTGAAAAATGTATATCATGAATTGTATGATCAGTACAAAAGGTTAAAAGTGAAGTCTTTTAAAGAAGTTGAGAAGTCCTAGAGCAATGATGCATCTCTGAAGAGTAAGATTAAATCATTGGAATCTATAAATTGAGAATTTGGCTACCATGAATATGTCTCTTGAGGTTGACTATAAGCAAAAAGTTTATGAAAAGGAAGTTCTGGAAGAAAGAGTAGCTAAGTTGGAAAATGTGCTGCTCAAAACTGATTTTGATAAAGTAAGATAGTTAGAAGAAAAAGTCGCCGCATTTGAACTTGAAAAAGAGAAAAGTTCTGGAAAGATCTTATTTCTAGAAAAAAGATCTAGAAATTTGGTTGATGGAAGGAAAATCTTAATGCATTACTTGGTAGTGGTAAATGCATTTTTGGTAAGGCCAAAATAGGATACAATGAAAATGTCAATATCAAGCCATACAAAAACTTCTTTGTTAAATCTAGTAGTAGTTATAGCCAAGACAACAAAAACCTGCTAAATGGAAAAAATCATAACAACTATCATTCATCTGTTTTATGTTATTACTGTGGTAAACATGGTCACATTAGTCATTCTTGTAATTTTCATAAAAAGAAATTACCTCATATTTATGTTTGGAGACTGAAAGGTTAAACTATTAACCCGAAAGGACCAAGAAAAATTTGGGTACCTAAAATAAGATAATGTTCTATGCAGATATGTTTCGAAACGAAGACAAGGGAGAATCAATGGATAGTTGATAGTGGTTGTTTGAGACACATGACAGGTGAAATATTACACTTCAATTACATTGAAAGAAAAGATTGAGGTAATTTTGTCTTTGTAGACAAAAATAAAGCAACGGTCACCAGAATTGGTAAAATTGGTAATTCTAACTCTACATCTATTGATAATGTTCTCTTTGTTGATAGTTTGAAACATAACCTGTTGAGTGTGTGTCAGCTATGTGACAAGGGTTACAAGTCATTTTCTATGCATCTCATTATGAAATTGTTGATATTCATAATGATAATATTATGTTTGTTGGTCCTAGAAATCAGAATATATATTGTGCTCAACTAAAAGACATGTCCTCACAAAGTCTTAATTGTTTTGTCTCTCTAGAAAAGGATTCGTTTATCTGGCATAAAAGATTTGGACATGCTAGCATGAGCATTTTATCAAAACTTTCCAAAAATGAGTTAGTAAGAGGACTACCAACCTTAAAGTTCGAAAGCAATCAGGTTTGTGAGGTTTATTTAAAAGGTAAACAAGTCAAAAGCAGCTTTCCTCCTAAAAATATTATGTTTACTAATCAACCGCTTGAACTTGTGCACATGAATTTATTAGGTCTCACTAGGACTCAGAGTTTTGATGGTAAACATTGCGATTTCGTTCTAGTAGATGATTAAATAGATTTACATAGGCTTATTTCTTATCAAATAAGGATAATGCTTTTAAAGTAATTGAGAAGTTTTACAGAAAAATTCAAATAGAAAAAGGCACTGCATCACTTCAATTTGGGGCGATCATAGAGGAGAATTTGATAATAGAAATTTTGAAGAATTCTGTGACAATAATGGTATAACTCATAAACTCTCTTGTCCAAGGACACCTCAACAAAATGGAGTTGTAGAGAGAAAGAACATAACGTTGGTTGATATGGCCAGGATCACGTTATGTGAAAGTGGACTACCTTATAGATACTGGGCAAAAATAGTATCCCCGACATTTATATACTTAATAGATGTCTTATAAGACCTATTCTGAAAAAGACTCCATATGAGAAGAAGAAAACCAAATGTTGCTTACTTTCGAGCATTTGGCTACAAGTGTTTCATCCTAAACAATGGAAAAAACAAACTTGGAAGGTTTGTTGCAAGATCAAAAGAAGCTATTTTCTTTGGCTACAATACCGTTAATAATGGATTCATAGTATATAATAAATTAACAAAGAAGCTAGAAGAATCGATATATGTGGTATTTGATGAAGCACTACCTTCGACAATAGCAACTGACTCAGATGATGAAGAGCATCCTTTGATTCCTAAAAGTACATCGGAGAATCAAACTACTCCTATAATACCTTCAAAATCACAAAATCAAGAAGGTCCCTCTAAAGCTAGAACAGAGCATGCTCCTTCATCTCAGCAGGAAACTATGCAATGAAAAACACCGAGAGAATGGAGAGGTATTGATACAGATCAATATATTCTTAGAGATTCCTCTGAAAGTTTAAAAACAAGATCATCATTCAAGAACAACCTTGTGGCTCTCATCTCACAATTAGAACCAAAGTTTGTTAAAGAAGTTCTTACTAATGAGAATTGGGTCTCATCTATGAAAGATGAATTAAGTCAGTCTGATAAGAACAAAATATTTAATCTAGTGCCTCACCCACAAAACAAGTCAGCTATTGGAACTCGTTGGGCATTTCATAACAAACTTGATGAAAATGGTAAGATGGTAAGAAACAAAGCTAGACTTATAGCTCCAGGTTACAATTAACTAGAAAGTATTGATTTTGATGAAACTTATGCACCTATTGCTAAATTGGAATCGATTATAATTTTACTTTCCTTTACATTCCGTAAAAACTTCAAGTTGTTCCAAATAGATGTTAAAAATGCATTCTTAAATGATTACATTAATGAAGAAGTATTTGTTAAGTAACCACCAGGTTTTGAAGATAAAAACCATTCAAATTACGTGATGAAGTTATCAAAAGCTCTGTATGGTTTAAAGTAGGCACCTTGAGCATGGTATGAGAGGTTAATTAACTTTTTGTTTGAGAATAACTTTGAAAGAGGAAGGTAGATAAAACCTTATTTATTAAGAGAAAGGAGAATGACTTACTTATGGTGCAAATATATGTTGATGACATAATATTTGGTGCTACTAATCCATCCTTTTGTGAAGAATTCTCAGCATTAATACAGGGGAAGTTTGACATGAGCGTTATTGGAGAATTATCATTCTTTCTCGGATTACAAATCAGACAAACACAAAAAGGAATCTTTATTAGTCAAGATAAATAAACAAAGGAATTCATCAAGAAATATCATTTTGAGAATGTCAAACTGATGGGTACTCCCATGTACACTGGAACCAAACTTGACAAAGACAAAAAAGGCAAAGCTACGGATAAGACTAAATCTAGAGGAATGATTGGATCACTACTATATATTATAAGTTCAAACCAAACATTATGCTTAGTATGTGTCTTTGTGCACGCTTTCAATCAAATCCAAAAGAAATCCATCTTCAAGAAGTCAAAAGAATCTTTCGATATCTCCACGGAACTATAGATTTTGGACTATAATATCCAAATACTAATTCATTTGACATAATTGACTATTGTGATGCAGATTATGCAGGTGATAAAATCAATCGAAAAAAAAAACACAGGTGGTCACTGTCAATTTTGTAGAGCATGATTAGTATCTTGGTTCTGCAAGAAGAAAAATTGCACAGCGCTCTTAAAAACTAAAGTAGAATATATAGCAACTGCCAACTATTGTGCTCAAATCTTATGGATGAAGCATTAACTATAGGATTTTTCTTTAAGCTTTCATCATATTCCTATATTATGTGATAATACAAGTGTTACAAATCTTTCTAAAAATCTTTTGCATCATTCTAGAACTAAACATACTAAATTAAACATCATTTTCTTAGAGATCATGTTTTAGAAGGAACCATTGATCTTTTGTATGTTAATACTGAGAATTAAGTAGCTAACATTTTCACCAAGCCACTCTCTAAAGATAGATTTTGCATGTTAAGAAAAGAGCTCGATATATGCAAACTCTCAAATATTATTTCTGCATGAATATTCTCTGCTACTTGTCTTTGGATTTTGTTTAGCAGGCTCCTTCAATTTTGATTCCTTATAAACTCACTATTGGTTTGGTAGGCTCCTTAAAGCTTAGAAGGCCCCTTCATTTTAGAAGGCTCCTCTCAGTTAAATAGAGTAAGATTACATATGTCCTAAAAATAAGAAGTCACTGATGGCACCATTTTAGCCTTTTAAAAATGTGCGCACAGTTTGACAACTCTATGTATATATCTGTCAGAAGATACGTAACCGATTACGCTTCCTCTTCTGGTCTATACGTCTACTGATCCTCTCATAAGATCAACGCTCAAGAATCACTTTGTATACCCTAAGCAAATCTCTCTCGTCTTCTCTGTTATTCTCTCTACACCCTAACTCTCTGCATTGCCTTCTGTTTTCTCTCTCAAACTTCACCAAGCTTACCTATAATGGCAAGGACAAAATCAAAAGGATAGAAGAAATTTTTGACCTCAACTTCTAGCCATGACGAAACACCTCATCATGAACAAACCTTTACTTTTGATTCCTTATCTTTGTCTCCCATGGTAGATTCTCTAGACATTACTACCGAACCTATTTCTGTCTCCTTAAATATCCAAACTTCATAAATACCCACTTAGGAGACCCCAAAAGATAGGAAAAGGAATATTGTTGCTATGCTATCTTTAGATTATCTTGATTCCTCTTCAAATGACTAAAAAGAAACAATAAAAAACTACTGAGGTAGAAGAAAAAGAAAAAGATAAGTCAAGAAAAAGGAAAAGGGAAGAGACAAGAAAAGGCAAAGAGCCTATAGTTGAAGAAAACATTAAAGAAGTCATCGTCAGGGATGAGCTATTTGTATAACAGGACCTATTCGAAGAAATCCCGAGAGCAACAAGGTCCAAGAAACTCATGGTCCATAAGAATGGAAAATTGTCATTACAAATAAAATCATTTCAATCTACTCACATGTCAGTACAACAAGAGAAAAGTGGTTGTTGGATGCATTGTGCCTCCTTACATGTTCGATGATATTAGTATTCCTCTCTCTACTTTCTTTGTTGCTATTAGGTGGGAGAATTTTTGGAATTTGGATGATACAATGTGTGATGAATTATTCAGATATTTTTACACACACATGCGAAAAGAAGAAATTGATGGAAAACTAGTCAACATATCTTAGATGCGGGAATGTAATATCTTGATAACAGAGGATATAATGGGGAACATTTTGAACATAGTTTCCATTGGTAGGACTAACCTTCCTTGTCAAAAATGGGACATTGTCGATCTTGAATTGGGAAAGGTTGTGGACTTCATATGGCTGCATACTGAGAATGTCCATGAAGGGAGACCCATGTGTAGAAATTTGGACCTAATGCCTAAATGCCTTGTATCAATATCGACTACTTCAATTTTTCCAAGAAGTAGCTCAGTAGAAAGATGTAGTCTCCTGGATACCTATATAATATATAATCTACTGAATGGCAACAAAACGTCCCAGCAATGATTCTGAAGTTTATGGTGGAAAAGGGAAGCCATAAGAACACTACTGGAGGTCTTCCTTATGGAATGATGTTAACCAAGATCTTCGCATATTTTGGCTTTCCCATTGACAATCTGATGTGGTATGAGCCTGGCAAGTTTCATTCCTCTATCTCCTCCTAGTTCGGGTACAAGATGAAAGAAAATATTTGGGCGAGAAGAAAACAAAAAAAGTAGGAGATTTCTTAAGTCCTGCCTCAGAGCAGAGCTCTAAAAGGATACCAGAAATTGTAGGTTCTACCCTAAAACAACAAGCTCCGGTCCTTCCTCAGGACATAAACAATATGAATATTTTACAATTGTTGAGGGACATTCGCACAAATCAAGATCAAATACTTGAACAAATTTACAGCTTCTAAAACCAAATGCTAGATTTGCAATTTTCCTTAGGAAAACTTCTCATTAATTGTGTCAAAAAAAATTTCATCATATTTCATGTTGGATCGGAAAAAGAAAACATGCTTTATTTGGAGAAACGGTAGATTTCAAAACTTTTTAAGAAATTATTTTGC
>JANZLH020000066.1:423204-445760 GCA_026770325.2 Erythroxylum fimbriatum
ATCGTGAATGAGGGGAGAAAGACAAGAGCATTTAATAATTTAAGGACACTTGTCATTTAAATAAGAAAAAGACAAAAATTCATTTAATAATTTAATAAGAAACCCTTAATCCATCCAATAGCTCTAATTACAATCCCAAAATCATGTACCCAATATTTCAGTTCCATTGGACAGAAATTTTCAGTACCGGAAACCAATTCAGTCCGCTACTTGGCGATTTTTCCGGTCAGAACATTCCCAAAATTGCCCAAAAATGCAAAACACATAACAACCCACTCCAAATAATTTTTTTAAGCACGAAATCATATTTTTCCACAAAAATTACATTTAGGCAAATATACCAGGAAATGTCATGAAAGCATGTACAGTTATTTGCGTGTGCAAAATTTCACTATTCATAAGTAAAAGTTTGCATGAATATGACAAGTCAATCCTAACCACTCTCAGCCCTGTCCAAATTACTATTCTACCCTTCCCATCAGGGGTGGGATGTTACAAAACATATATTGCATAAAATATTCGATGAAAAATAAACTGTCATCATTGATAACAAGTATTATAAATAGTAACGAGACATATCCATTTCTTTTTTGATATATATGTACCTTATAATATTATGAAAGCTCAAATTTATCAAATTGAATGATACTTAGAGATCTTAATGACAAATATGTATACAAACTTAGCCATATTCTTCATTTTGATCATAGTTGATTGCCAATTTGTTTGTTTGCTTAACAAACTACTTACTATCACTAGCTATTAAAAAATCATATTTGTGAAACGATAAAATTATACATTTATTTTTGGATATTTTAACATCTACTAAATGGTATTTTCCAATCATATTAAAATCATATGACATGATTATAATACTAATTTAATGTACCACCTACATTGAGACTATACTAGACTATAGGTTAACTTTAACATTTTTATCATGTAATGTTCTTGGACCTTCTAAATGAAATCTAATCGTTGTAAGATATAGATTTCTTCATTTATAAACATATTCCTTAAATCCATTTGATGTATGACAATATTCAATCTTACTATTAAGGCTAGAATCAAAAAAACTGATGTAAACTTCACAATAAATGATAATTTCTCCTCATAATCAATCTCTTCAATTTTGTGTATCCTTTTGGCATTAGACACACTTTGTATATTTCAAAGCTACCATAAGTCTTTTTCTTAACATAAAAAATCTATTCTTTATGGCTTTACATCCTTTTAAAAAATCATCTAAGTCTTATACTCATATCAAACTCATTAAAGTTCATTCTTCTTTTGTTGTTATAACTCATTCATTTCCTAAATATCTCTCACTTGGATGAATACCATTCAATTGGTTTTGTTTTATGGAAGCATTATGATTCAACTTTCTCATATAGAGATAAGTTTTGAACTATCTTTTCTTGCTTTAGAAAATCATTCTCTAAGAATATGATTTCTTGTAACTCAAATTCAATTACTTGTTTATTAACTTGTTCACCTTTGAACATATACCCTTTGTAATGTTCCAAAAATATTTTAAATATAATCTTCTTCTTCCCTTTGGAACCTAAATTTCTATACTTATAATAAGGATTGTGATTATAGGTAGCAAACATATTCTCAAGAAATCATATATGGTTAATCAGGTCTAATACTTATCCATATATCATATGGTGTTTTAGGATATGATTTAATAGGCACCTTTTCAAGTAAATATATGATCATCAATGACACGTCACCCCAATAGGTTATAGGTAATTTCCCTATACCATTATAGACCTAATCATAAGAAGAGCGTTATTTCTCATCTTGACAACACCATCTTGTTGATGGATTTATATGACAGTCATTTAGCTATCCATTCAATTTTCATCACATGACCTCTTGAATTGATCAAAGAACTCTTGTTATACTAAACAGTTTTGGAATTCTTCATTGCCTTTATCTTATTGATTTATAACTAAAGTCATATACTTTTTGAAATAAGATATGTTTCAAAATTTTGAGAAGTCAAATAAAGATAACTATATAGAGTATAATTATTGATAAATGTGATGAAAGTAAGTATTTTTTTTTCATGCTCTTATATTAGCTTATCCATAAATATCTTAATGAATTACTTGCAATAGTTTAGTACCTTTTCTCATTGTTCAATGGTTTTTTTAGCAAAAATTCACAAATAAACTATTCTACTTTATGTAGGTCTTCTAAGCAAAATATTTTTGATCAATTGATTTATTCGATTTTATCTAATATGACCAAGTTTAGTATGTCACAAATTGTAATAAAGATTGTAAGAATTAGAAAAACAAAAAAAATATTTATTTAATAAACAACATCTAATACTGCAAAACCATCCAACATAAAACTATGACTACTATAATTCTAAGAAAATTTGTCCTTTCCACCTTTATAGAAATCAATATCGGATCTAAGGCTAACTTAAACATGACATAAATAAGATTTGTTCTCTTTACGAGGTTCTTTTTGTTTCCCATTTTAACTAGCCTTAGTCATTTCTAGGGATCCTAAGAATTATAAAAGACTTTCTTCCCACTTTTCACTTATGCTCATCATAGTGCTTCCCCTTCTTAGTTTTGAACTTCTTGTGTGCATAACTTAGCAATATATGCCTCAATATATGGCTTAAAATCCTTAAAAATTTTATTGATATGTGCTTCATAGCAACTTATATCGTCTTGAAATTTATATTATAGGTTAAGTACATTCTCATATGCTCCTAATGTAGAGGCAAGAATGTGTAACAATTTACATTAGCTCAGTATAAGCTAAGATATGACTAACATCCCTCATTTCACTATGTATGACATTAGCTTTCGCATACCTCAACATTGAATTCTCCTATCTTATATTCTTAGATATGATTTATTTATTTATTATGGTATACATATAATGTCAAACATAATATTGAGTGTGATCATTATATAGTTACTAGGATTCCACTATAACATGTTGCTAGTGTGGATCATATGTCTTTAGCATAATCATACCTCTTGATCTCTAGCATAACATTATTATATATGCCTATAGGAACCAAGGTTCCTTGGTTTAGACTAATGTGAAGTAAACTACTCCCTCCCAAATTCTCTTTTACCTTGTGGTTAGCTATTGCGGAAAGACTATCCATTTTAGACAGGATTACTTCAGTTATCTCTGCCATTATGAATTCCTCCTGTAAACTATAACAAGAGTGATGCAACCATCAGTCACTTATTCTTTGTATGCCCCTTCATAAGTACCATATAAGGAGACTTCCTATTAAGATTTAAGGCTCTAGATCCTCTTACAGACTAGAAGTACATTGTACAGTAGATTCTGAAGTCCCCAGGAATAAGGAAAGATGATAGATTACTTCTCTAAATGGCTTAGTCATATTTAATCTACTAGATTCAGCGTGAGATGAACTTAAGGACTTTTAAAGAACATTCAAATGATAAAATGGAGCTCTAGATGAACATTATTCACTATATTAGGGGGATAATATTGATAAGAGGAGCCATATTAAAGCTATCCCCGTCTATCCTAGCCAATTGGTTATTATAGCTAGTTATAACTCCTTTAGTATTCAAGATGATCAATTTTTTGATCTTTTGTAGAATGTGCTTCTTACATTCAATAGTATATCCCTAGGCATTTTCTTTGATTAATGTCATTCTTTAATTTCCAAAAAAAAAATCAAACGTTCAATTCTCTAAACTAGCAAAAAAAAATTTGGTTTCTTAATGGACTTCAATCAAGATTGAGCTCTAATAGGTTTTAAGTGTTCAGCCTACAATAACGTAAACAAAGCTTATTCCATACTCAAAATAAGTTTACTTAGTCTTGTATCCAAACATAAGTTATTATATCCTTAATTTTTACTTAAGCCATTATCCAAACACCATCTTCTTCTACTTTAAAAAACCTTAGCCAACTCTTTTAGAAGACGAAAAAACGTCGTCCCTCTGTCTAGTTATCACCAACCATCATCAACACTGCCACTAGCAACTCGTCCACAGACATGCTACCAGTTACTAACAATAGTCACCAACAATAAGGAGTGGCGGTAGTGGCGGCTAAATTGCCATCACCACAATCGAAGAGAGTGACACAGGTGTCATAATGAAGCCTTCATTACCACTAATGTCGACGTCAATGAGGCAATCATGTCTCATCGGTGATCGGTCCTTCCCCAGCCATGGTGTTTCCAAACATCTTTTTCATATGGATGAAATAATGGTGACCTGGTCATAATCAATATTGTAAAATCCTCTATTGGTAAAACATAATAGAAGATGGACCATAAAAGAGGTTTTTCCTCAAAGGTTAAAACATGAAGCAATGAGGAACTTGGCCACATAAAATGTTTGTCTACATTCTGTTAGCATAGATAATAACGACCCCGTAAAATGAAATATCCTATAGCAAGAAAAGCATCTTTTTCCCAGCTTCATGTTTTCTATTAACCACGTCACAAGGCTTGCAGAATTTGATACATTCTCCTCATAGCTAGTATTAATTATTTCTCGCATCAAAGGATATCTTCACAATATGAAGACACTTATATAGCCCCTTGTACATTTTATAAAAAACCATATCTCGTAACTTATGCAATGACATCCATTGGAGAACTCTAACTGAGTTGTTATTAAACTACAACACATCATTTTGGTAGGAATACAAAATTAATATGATGAAAAAGATGGTGATAGATCGCTTGGTCTGCAAGAATTTTAGGACCTATCCTTTTCTAAAGGGGAGTATTAGGTATTCCCATTTAATGAAAACATTTCCAACAAGTGTCCTAACCCAATATCAGTTACTTTCTTCTTCTTTTAAACATTATATTACAAGAAAGTTTGATACTAATGGTGTACACACAAAATTCAAAATTAACTCGAACTGAGCAAGGTTTCAAGTATTGATGGAAGAGATTTAACCATATTATGAAGTGAAATTCTACCCACAACTAAAAGGTTGTATAACTTGATTTTAGCCTTTTTTTCATATGATTAAAACCTTGAAGAATGTTAAAAAGAGAAACATTCTTCACGAATCAACTAAAACATATATTTAAGGAGGAAATCTCTAAAGCAATATACTATTTGCACTACACAACATTAAAAAAAAAATCTGGAATGTAACAATAAAAACAATGACAAGAAACACATTAATGAATACAATACAAAATTATCAAATAATAGGATTCCAGATCCTTCAATTTGATCCATTGTCAAATAATAGGATTCCTGAACGTTCAATTTGATCCATCAAAATTCCGAGCAGCGATGAAAAGTATATTTACACACGTCAAAACTTCTTAAAAGTTAAAACAACACTTCAAATATGTACACAATGAAACGAATCAGCTATTAAGGCCCGTTGCATTCTGAAACTTTAGAGACGTCACGTGTTACAATGATAAATTTCATGATGTTAAATGAGGATGGATGTGCAAAGAGGACATCATATATTCACAAAGCCTTTGCCATAAAATGATACTGCTAACTTAAAGTGTTGACAAATAAATGATGCACTAACCTAGTGGGGCGCGAAAAGAAAAGGCCCCTCTGCACAGGCAGGCAGGGAAACCGGGTAAAAGGTAAAGTACAAGAAATGTAGAGATGAGACCCTGTACAAATATCTCCATACGTCTCTACCTTCCCAAACCACTGAATCAGTGGTAATATACATGATTTCCCCAAATTAACAGAAAAAAAAGGAAATAGGCCCGTACACTTTTTGATTGTTGTACTTTACAGGACCTAAAAATAAGAGTCACTTCTTTTAATGCCCTTGTGAAATAACCACCTTCATCTGCAAAAAGAATCCAACTTTTTACATTCAACTCACATTGGGAAACACATGCAGAACACAATGCAAAGTCGGGAACTATAAAATAATCTAAAGTGGGCAGGAAGGAAAAATTTCCTAACAGTTCTCCAAAACACATGGAAGTATCCAACTGAATAAGGATTGGAACATGCTAATTTGTCAGACAAACTATGTCAAATCTCTCCAGCAAATAAAAGGAATACTCTTCAGTCAGGAAAACTTGGCATTTGCTACATGAACACCATAATATTCGTGGAGTAACTAAATATAATGGCCAAGAAGACTAAGAATTAGATATTCATGAGCATGCAATCTCAATCTAATCTGTCGCTCAGCATTTGCAGTTAATCTGGTATAACAGAGGAAAAAGGACAGGCCAAAGCAACCAAGTATACCTGTACACTGCTGCTTACAAAGGCATATATACCCAATCCAAGTAATCACCGACTGCTCCCAGGCCTGCTCAATCCACAAAGACAGTTTCATTCCAGCTATGAATTGGAAGGCCTCACATACAAATTTCCTTGTGCTGATTGAGGGTGCAATTTCTGCAGCTGCGACTGCTGTTGTAGTGGCAGTTGTGCTGGTGGTGATTTCGATTCTTGTGGTAATTGCTGCTGTTGTGGCTGGAACACATGTTGAGATGGTTGTGGAGGAATTGTTGAATGGTTTGATGGCTGCTGCTGTTGCCATAGTGTTGCAGCACTGTGCCCATGTTGCCCAAAACTGCCCGATGACTGTCTTTGGCCTAAACATTGGGTCACAGGCTCAGTCCCAACTGAATTTGTCAGAGATGGACTCCCAATAGAACCCACTTGAGATGCTGGATTTGAGACACCATTATCATACAAGGGTTCTGATGACTTCCAGTGAGGAATGGCAGTAGAAACTGGTGTAGTGGTAGCAGAATCATTGCACAAGGAACTAGTCCTTGAAGGCAGCTGTGCAACATTCTGCAAGGATTGCTGGTCCATATGAACTTTCTCAGTTTGAGCTTTTGCTGGCAGATCCAAATTAACCTGACGATTTTGTTGAAGTATCCTCTGGACGTTTGACTGGGCTTGATTAATTTGCTTTTGATGAGGCTGCATTGGCAGCTGTTGTTGCTGATGCTGGTGATTAGAAGCCATTAATTGTGTGGGAACAGCTTGATTATTGGCTGCATTGGTGGCCGTTGTTACTGATGCTTGAGTACCATCAGAATGAGAAGGTATCTGCTGAAGCTGCTTTGAGGGCTGAGGAGGGGGTGTTGCACCAGAAAAGACCTTCTGTTGTGGTTGGGAATTGTTTGAGGTTTGAGATGGAAGCGATGGCTTAGAAGGTTGAATTGGACCTAAGTTAGTTCCAGAATACAACCCTTGACCATGCATCAAATGCATCATTTGTTCTCCCTTTTCAGCACCTTGATTTCCTGCTGGCATAGAAAGGCCATTGGAATGAGAATGGTCAATGGAAAGGTTCTGATGCACCATCATATTCCCTCTGCCGATTCCCTTTAAAATTTTGGGCTGCTGTGGAGATTGTGAATGTTGTTGTTGATGAGGATGCTGCCGGTCTAGCTGATGAAATTGCTGTTGCTGCTGTGGCTGCCATTGTCGTTGCTTACTCGGATTTGTCAGTCCACCAACACCTGTTTGAGAATTCCGACTGAGCCCATGATGTGTCAAGTTATGTTTCTGCTGTTGAACTGACACTTGAGTTATTGGGGAAGATGGTGTCAAAGGAGCAAGTGATACTGGCTGCTGTGAATTGGGAAGCTGAATATGGGAACTATTTTGCATAGATGATGATATGGGTGGCTGGGACTGAGGTTGAGCATGGGACATCAATGCATTAGAGTTAGCCAATTGCTGCTGCTGCAAAAGCCGCTGCTGCATTTGCCTTTCCTTAGATAAGTGAAATGCATATGCTTGCTGTGGTGATCTTGTACCATGATTCGGACCCTGAGGATGAGGAAGATGATTGCCAAGTACATTAGACTGCTGTGAAGATATTTGATTCTGCTGTTGTGAATGACCTGGATATGCCTGCACAGGTGGAGTCATCTGATTAGCGAAAAGAGAGATTGTGGGACCTGCATTCGAAGCTCTAGCATTATCATTGACCTCTGATGCTTAGGATTGTGGCCATGCTATGAAAAATAAACACTTTTTTATATGATGAAATACTAATACACAGAGACTGCATGAAGGTGCATATTTACTATGTAGGTTGGCAATATCAAAGCATATCTAGGAATTGAAAAGAATTTTGATGTCAATGCACACTTCCTGTTGAGAATACTCACATGTGAGTATCTTACATAAAAGAAAGAGAAGAAAGAAAACTAACATATAAACCTAGTGGGTTACTCCACCTATTGTCAATTGCTTATAAGATGAAATCTCACTTCGGCTTGTATATAGTCTACTTTTCCTCCTCGTGTAGGCCCTCAGGCCCATTGCAAATTTGACATAGTATTAGAGCTAATAAAGACCTTAGACTTATTGTTTGCCCCAAAAGGAAGTCCATCATTTAAGCAACTGGAGAAGGACTTGAAGTTTGCATGAAGCAAGTGGCCCAGCAGTGTTGTTTGCTCAAAAAGGGGGCCTATTTGACCTCAATCAGAAGTCTAGCCCTAATAACCATTGTTTACGTATCTCTCCAGATTGCCCAAGTAAAAAGGGACTCGCATGTGAGGGAGAGTGTTGAGAATACCCATACGTGAGAGTCCCACATCAAAAAAAAAAAAGAAGAAAGAAAACTAACATATAAGTCTAGTGAGCTATTCCACCTATCGCCAATTGATTATAGGATGAAACCTCAATTGGGCTTTGTGTGTGATCTAACTTTCCTCTTTGTGTAGGGTCATAGGCCCGTTGCAAATTTGACACTTCCCTATGGCTACACTTAAAATCTTAACCATAGGAGACAGCGTAAGAAATTATAAAACCACTTTCCAACCAGTGAAATCAATGAAAGACAACTGTCCTTCAACCTCAGTTCACACAAGAAATCATCTCAAAGCCATCCCACTGTCAACAATACATGATTCCATGTTTTACCTTGAATTAAGAGGAAAGTTTAAACTTTGAAAATAAGCAATACTTGCTAACACCAGCACAACAGTCAGACGATCACTAGAAAACTTAAAAAAGGTACTCTAAATTCCAATACTTATCTAAGATTAGTCAAGGACAGCATAAATACAAAGGCAGATATTTGCAGAAATGTACCAGCAACAAGATGTATGCAGTTCAGTGAAAGAAGACTTACTCTTGTCACGTGCAAAGTTTCTCGGGGTCTGAGCGAATTTCCTTGACCAGACTGGTGCACATTTACAGGACTCGACATCCCAACCATACTAGAAGAAAGCATACTTCCAGAGTTGATCAGAGATGATGAATGTACTACCTGAAAGCCTGGCCTTGACATGGGCATGCTTCGGTTCATTCCAGGCATCATGCCAGTACCATTTCCACCAGGAACTACACAAACACCACGATCAGCTCCAGGAAGAGAGCCAGAGACAGGCAAGTTTGACTGTTGTAAATTTCTATTGGATAACAATTGATTGTAATGTGGCGTTCTCTGTTGCTCATCAACAGGTAAAGGTCTTCCAACATTGTATCGCCCATCCCTAAGAGTTAGCATCATAATCATATTAGAATTATTAATCAGCATATGAAAACAAGGAAGCCTTAGAGCAACATACAACCTGCCAGGGGTATTGACTGCACCAGATTGCATTGGTGAACTATTGCCGAGGACAATACCAGGGGATCCTTGTATAGGGGAATTTGCACCAGAAGTTGGAAGCATTGATGACACTGATCCTTGATTTGGCATTGCTAAACCACTAGCTTGAGAACCTTGATAACCAAGGGAAAGGGAATCTGGGTTCGATGTATTTGCATCAGATAGATCAAGGGGCCTTCATTCAGCCAAAAATAAAAATTGGACATTAAATTGCTTGCATGAGAAAAGCCATTGTTGTGTATGCTAAGAAGTCTTGAAACATGAAACATGGATGCAGAAAGCTTATAAACATGAATGGTAAGTTGAATAAGGCTAAACATGAATATGGATTGAATAAGAAAAACTTACGTCAAAACAACTCCACTTAAGTTATTTGGGCAAGCTTGAACATGAGAATTATGCACCGCTGCCAGTTGCTTAGGATCCTGGCCATCATTCTTTGGAAAATGCAAATGTCCAAAAATCATAAAAGATAATCATGAAACAGAAAAAGGCCAGCCCAAAAAGAACAAACTTATGATGGTTCAAAGGCTTTAGCCTGAAGGAAATTATATATTGCTAAACATCATGTTTATTAAATTTTTGTCTAGTGGTATCTTTTAGAACTTTGTACTCCGCCACAAGAAACATGCTGTTGAAATAAACAAAAAAACACCAGACCTCAAGCCGCATAATTGGAAAAAAAAATACTGAATAAGGAAAAAACCTTATGTACATGCATTCAGTGTTACATAGAATAATGCACAAGTTTGTATAAATAGCCAAAGAAGTGAGTAAAACAGGTATTGCCAGAGATTGTATTAACTTTTTCATCAGGCTCCAAATATAGACCAAATTATATCATACACATGGTCCAAAATCAAAAGTATCATTAACAAACCTGACTCTTCCTATAATGCTGCTTCTTTCCAATCATAATAATTTTTTCAAAATGGGACTTGAGTGTACCCTCTTCCATTGGCCCTTGCAAACGCTGAAACAACTGTCTAGCACTACCCTGCATAAGATAGCAGTATGAAAAAACACATAAATGAAAATTAGTCCAAGAGAAAAATGGTGTGGACACATCATATACATGTTCATCATTTGAGAAAAAAAGGAAAATAATTGAAAGGAATATCAAATTTTTGCCTTTGGAATGCCAGGCAAGGTTGAAGGATAAGACTGAGAAGAGCCTGAATCCTCTGCACTATCAGCACCGTCACCAGCACCTTTATCCATCAATATCTTGTGCCGATCTTTGCATTCTTTAGGCTTGCGAAATATGCACTGGACATACCAAGGAAGAAATAAACTGTGATTGGAATATATGCAATCATATGTTCCACCATGCATGAAAACAAGCCAGATATAGGAGTGAAGATATACTCTACAAAAAAATCTTGCAGCACTGAAAAATAAGCACTATTTACAACCAGGTGTATTCCACGTAACTAGGCAACTATCATGGAATTTAAAACACATACTATTTACCTTAAACTGAAGGGTGCTGTTGATTGCATCACTAACAAGTTCCCAGTTAGGACCCATATCATGTACAAGCACAACAAGTGCCTGAGATAGCAAAACAGAGTAATCCATAAATATATTTCTACAATCAAAGACCAACAATATGGAAAATATGCAGACAGCAAAATGACCTGGTCTTCAAAAAGTGACCACGGGCTTCCTGAACCTGGCTGGCCCACAGATATCTGAACAGAAGATAAAATGCTCAACATCATGGAAAGAATATGACCAAAGGAAAATAAGCAAGTTGAATAAAGTATTAGCTACCAGAATACAAAAGACTACCTTCAGTGTTTTGGCTTTTTTGCCCCTCTCCCGGCCAATAAGCTTCATGAACTTGTGGTTGGACATATTACTCATTTGAGAAGTAGCAGGAGAAGGGACAGATCCAGTTATTGGACCCATGTTGTCGAAGGAATTTTCTAGTGATTGCTTCATTACTTTTGGCTTCTTTGAAGCATGTTGTCCATGCAAACCTTAAACAGAAACAATTGGAAGTATTAAAAACATTTAGGAGAGTCAAAAAAAAAAAAAAAAAGATGATGATGATGATATTCATGTAGTCTGTGATATACTAGGAGGAGATTATCAAAACTAAAAATAAACCAGGGTAAGACTATCATTCAGATGAACGGCCCAGAGATAAGATTGATGTAAATTTCCAAGGAATGAAAGTTGAGAGCATAAACATTCACCCTCTCTGCAGTTGTCAAGTATGAGATGAATCCCCTGACAGGAGTTCGTTAATTGGCATCAAATATCCAATCCCTTAAGAACGTAAAAGCATAATTATTTATAGTAAGGATCATTTATTCAATGACAACCAAACAAACACAGTAATCGGGCCATAAGAGTCAAGGAAACCCCCTACCAAAGTACATAACAGTTAAGGTAAGAAAACGGAGGGTGGGATGGTTCCCAAGCTTGTATCATCTTTGAACCCAACAACATAAAATTACTTGATTGATAACTACAGGAGAAAAACGACAATATGGAAAAGTTAAAAAAAAACTCCAATATGGAAAAGTAAAGGATTTTACCACTGGTTCCATCAGATTCAAATTGATGACCATCCAGCCTCTTTTTCAAGTTATCCCTCTGCAATTTAAAGAACACCATCACAATTATTAACAACTTGTGTTATGCTAAAGCTTATTTCATGCCAATTTGATTAAGAAGATGTTGGACAAGCAAAGAAAAATGCAGAGCTGCCTCCACTAGGTATTCAAACGTTTGATGTCATGTAGTCAGAGAAAATACAAAGCACTTTATCAGGGCACTCATCCCCTTGATTCTAAAAGGAAATCGCCAGCCTTGTCCGCCTAGAAGTTTCAGATAGGAAGCACCCAAGAGTACAGTAAAGAATATTTAAGGGAACTGCAAGGTCTTTTCAGTGTCTCCATGTCCAAAACAACCAAGACAAATAACTCTTAGACACAATGGAAGCCTGAAGATTCAGGTAACTATATATGTTCAATGATACACCGCTTCCCGGTAAAATATGTTTTGAATTTTGAAGTACCCTGACTGATTCCCTTTCCAATCTGTACCTAGAGGAACATTTACTAAGCTAACATAAAAGTTGTCTACCTTCCTTATTTTTTCCTGATTCGGGGTTTTTGTTGCCAAAACTATCATTATTATCCATTGATTTTCCATTTCTATATGGGCAGGGCATCATGTTAATAGCTTCTATTGGCTAATCATATGCATTTTAACCAAATTGAAATAAAGTTGAAGAAAAAAGTGTGGAGACAAAAAATTGCAAACCTAAAGTCTATAATGATAAAGTCAGCCACAAAAAAGGCCCAGTTGAAGTTGCACCCAGCACATTAGCTTCAAACATGCCTCAACATAATTTAAAAAGGGGAAAATGCTTCCACTCTCTTCATCCCAATTACACTTTTAACTTTGAAGATTGACAAACCACCGTTTCCGTGGGTACAAAGTTTACTTCACGCAGTCTGATAATCAGTATTATACGTATGCGCATCTAAATGATATCATAATTGGAAATATAAGGAGCTTGCCTCACTTACCATAACAATTCTTATGTGCTTGAGCCATGCAAACTCAAAAACTAATATAATTCTAACTTGCAAAAACAAACAAGAAAAAAAAAAAGAAATTGTTCGTGATCTTCAATTGAGTAGGAAACTTCACAGAAATTGGCGACAAAGAGAACGATCAATGGGTATTATAATGAACATATGCAGGTCCATAAGAGGTCAGAAGACAAAAATGACTAGAGATAAATCAATTTTGAATTTCAACATGGTATTTACAAGTATGACATATGAAGTAATCACATCCATATTTTCAGAAGAACAGAGATAAAAGGAAAACAAGTTCCTCACCTGCTCACTGTGAACAATAGATTCCAGCTGCCGACCCTGCTCATACGCAGATCCCTGCAACCATGAATCAAGCATCTAAACAAGATATCCAATCAAGGACAAAGAAGAATGCACCTAGGTTGAATAAAATCCAAACAATTGTTGAAATTGGACAACTGTTAATGTACCAGATTCTTTGCCTTCTTCTTTTTTGGCTTTGTTGATGTTTCGGTGCAGTTGTGCGGAACTCGCTTTTCAAACTCTCCAACCGACTCAACCTCCATGCTTTTCAGGATTTGGGATCCACCATGCAAAGTACTCTGATCTTCCTGAAAAGAATTAGTATCTCCACTTGATGCATCTGTTTTTGCTGCAGTCTGTCCAACCGCAGGCGCTCCAGCACCAAAAGGAATTATAAACCTCTGCCTCGAAGCAGTGCGCATACGTTTTGGTGGAACTGGTCCAACATGCAATGTACTGCTCGGCCTTTTCCCCATTAAATTATTTTGTTGACAACCAACTGAATTATGCCCATAAAGTAACTCCCCTCCCAAATCATATGATCTTGAGGAGTATGACTTCATAAGCCTTTTATGTTTCTTTTGGTCATGTTTAGTTGATTTGCTACCTTCAAAGCTTCCATGTAAGTAATAAGTGCTTGTCTCTCCTTCCTCCTCGTCATATGCATTTTCATGATATCCAAAATCTGAATTTTAGAAATGAACTTGTAAAATCCATGAAATAAGCAAAAAGGGATGTGTCAATAAGAATATCGTTCGATGTTACCTGCTGCTCCATCACACATAGAAGTGTCAACTTCCTCTTGCATGCTACTACCAGTTTTCTGAAAGAAAACAATCCAGACACAAAAAGGACAAAAACATGGGAATCAACAGTTGCAAGTTACAACAGTTGCTCACATCAATCAAGACTGATTATTAAATGAAACTATTGAATGCTAATTGTTGCAATCATAAACTTCTAGGTTTCTCTTCATTTTGCAGACAAAATTGTGTAAATGTATGTTATATGAACGTGGCGCAAATTTAACTCAAAATCATTCGCCAATATAATTGGTTTTAAATTATTTTCTGGAACTTAAAGCTCATTAAATTAGTAAATGCAGAAACTGAAGAGATCTTTTTTCACCTTGCAGTGTGACAAATGAGATTCAATGGAGGATCTGTAGGTATCCATAGCGCCTGCAGGTACTGCATAGAAAAGGCTTTCCTGCCAAGTACAAGAAACAAAAAGGAAATCTTCAATCATTTATAGAAATTGTGCAACTGAATAATTGAACCAAGTACTTAACAGAATAGAGAGACATCGTCTTTGGTCAACTATAAATAGCAAATTAAACTTATAAGAGCCATATGAAAAGTAGGCTCATACTTCTGTAAACTGATCATCCCATGAAACTTCCATAATTCCCAAATCAGCAACTCTATCAGGAGTTGCGGGGGCTTCAGCTTGCACAGAAGGAACTGGAGAGCTGTGACATTTTAAGAACCTCACAGCATATTCCCGAATCGCATGAGCAAAATTTTTAGTTGGAATTTGTGATAATTGTTTGCATTTTTCCTGCAAAAAACAAGGTATTTTGGAACATCTGTAAGTTGTATATATAAGCTTTAATTGCTATAAATTCCAACAAGCCAGGTAAGATACAGAACAAATGACTCTTTTAAGCCCATCTCTCAATGTATCTAAAGAAGAACTATCTAAAGCACACATATATGGCGCAAATATTCATTCAGTATATGATGTCTTGCATTATAGTGAATAGTTTCCTCCCATACAGAGGTAGCAGTGGAATGTAGATATTAATCTAATGAAAGAATAATTATTTCTGCTATGTGGGACAAAAAGTAAACATACAGCTACTTGATTAGACAGATATAAGCAAAAAAAATTCTGTAATCAAATTCTAAACCAAAACTGACTAGCACCTGATGAGGTCCTCCAATCTTGTCCTCAGACAATTCCTTTGCATCAAACCTACTAGAATCATGTTCCCGATGTTTTACAACACCCCCCTTATTGTCACTATTTGTAAACAACTCCACTGAATGCCAGAACTGCATTACAGCCTTTGCCAGAGTGTAAGCAACCTTTTTTAGCTCCAGCTGTTGATTTTGTGCTCTCAACCGTAAAGTAAAAGCAACCCTTCGACAAATTTGAGCAGCAGCAGTCATCTTCCAAAGACGCTCCTATAAGCACAAAATGAATGATTGACAAATGTAGTGGATAAAACATACTATCATGCTGCTATCTTAAAAATAGAATATTCATTTTCTGAAGGAATGATTTCTACGGAGAACAGAAAAGGTGACTTCATCAAATTTTTGAAATGTATACATCAACATAGTCACACCTGGGCAAAATCATTTGCCAACCATGCCATTTCTTCAAGAACAAAGTCCCAGTGAGATTTCCTACAACCTTCTAAAGGTGTAGTACCGATTGACAACTCAGCAATCCTCTGACGCTTAGCCTGTTTGCCATATCATGGTAATTTTCAAAATTATGTGAAGGAGGAAATACATTTCCATCTATATTTCACATGCAAATCACAAATCAATGGGAATATCAGATAACAACCTCTATAATTCTTGCCTCTTCCAAAATTGAATCTTCACAGGCCCTATCTACCAGTTTTAATTCATTACCAGAACAAGACAGTGATTCAGGAACAGAAGAACTTTTGTCTGGCCGGGTAGGTGCAAGTACATGAAGTTTAGAACAATCCAATGTGCATTGAATTCCACCACAACAATCTCTTTTGGGATTAGAATCATCACCCAATTCATTGCCCACTTCTTTATCAGTCTCAGATATAATGTAAACCTTTTGCTCCACTTCATCATTGTTTGGGCAGTTCACATCATTTTTCAGGTCAGAAGTGATCTGCATTTCTTCCTCAATTTTGACCACAGAACTGTTGCTAGAGTGGTTTTCACATACAGCAATATTGTTGCGATTGACAGCATTGTCATCATCAACAGCTTTGGCATCATTTTGTTCATTTCCCATTTTATCAACAGCTAAATTTTGTGTTCCATCAAATTCTGAAGTTTGTCTTGTGACACCATTAGCGTCAATGTTTTTACCAGGAATAAGCAAATCACTGTCATGATTCACATCTAGACCAATGCTGCTTTGGGTGCAAGAAGACTCTGAATCTAATCCCTTTATTGGGACACCACTTTGACCCTCATTGCAATCTCTTTTTGAGTCACTAAACCCATTCATATGAGCAGTAGTAGTTTCATTCTCATTTTTCCCCGTAACTGCAGGACATCCAGAAACACCTGCAATTACCAGTTCCTTTCCTCCAACAAAGTTATTTTCCCCACAAGCAATATCAATGTGAGTCTCAACTTTAGAATCTTGATGGTATGGCTTATCCCTTGTAATGTTGGACTCCATAACATCTAATCCTTCAGGCAGATTACTTTTAGGTGACTCAACTTTGATTTCCAAAGCTTGTACACCACCAAGCTCCTTGTTGGACTGCGTCTCCACCTTAGGTACCACATCACCGTTTGAGGTTGCAGCTTTCAGGTTAGAAGCAGATGAAATGCTTTGGTCCTTACAATTGTTTGTTTCAGATTTCAACCCCTTGGACTCCCGTGAACCAGCACGAACTTGTAAGGATAATCCATGCCCACCAGAACTTTGAACAACATCTGTTGAACTTAATCTAGTTCCGTCACGACTTGGTCTAGATCTATTCCTCCTAATGTATGAATGAACAATAGCAGAATCTTCTGATTCCTTCACATTTGGAGTCCCATCCATCTGAGAAGACTGTTCTGATGGTGTAACACTATTCCTTCTATTGAAATGCTTAGATTTCCTATCATGTTCAAGTAATGAATTGTCACCGTTGAAGTTATCAGCACTATTTGGTTCACAAAGTGTAGGCACCAATGGTCTACCGCTACTTTCAACAGAATCTCCATGAGGTGACTCAGTTATAGCAAAACTACCTTTAGCTTCACTGCATTAACACCATGACACAAGGAAATCGAACAGGTGAATTTTCTTTTGTTCAATTATGCTTTCGTCAACTATAATCCATAAGACTCAACAGCAAAAATGAATATACCTAGTTACAATATGCTCAGCTTGATGATCAGTCAGTGATGTAGATTGGACACTAACTGAAGCTGCATTCCCAAATTTGAAGTCTAAAGGATTGCCACCCTGCAGGTAAGGAAAATTATATAGTTATCACCAACAAATACTATTGAAATTGTCAAGAACAGGAACGAAGAGTACTTTTTCTAGAAATTCTAGCTCTCTACGCCTTTCCTCTCGAACATCATACTCCTGCCTGTTTACATCAAACAATATTTTTCTTTATCAAGAAATAAAGGTGAACACAAATTCCATAATATTGGCAAGAGACATGGAAACCACAGAGCAGTAATGAACACAACAAGATATGAATATTACCTAAGCTCTGCCTGAGCTTTTTCAATTGCTGCATTGCGCGGAGAGGTTTTGATACCAATACCAACTCCACCTTCAACAACCCCTCCCATGGAATCAACCTCAGCATTTACTATGAAAGGAGATCCTGAACCACATTCATGCATTCCTAATCTGCTACCTACAAGCTTTCACCTCCCATTGATTCAGAGAACTATCATATTAATGAAGCACTCATTAGAAATTTGATATATGTAAATGATAAATCAATGATGAAAAACCACAACATGCTTTACCCTTCAATAAACTGAATGTAGCATTCACGATAATAATGTAGACAAATCACTTAACTTGAACAAATTTGAATATCAACAATAGATATCAAACAATTAGATGTTTCAAAGTATCACAAGAAAAATGGTATTGGAAACCTATCTTCAACATTCCAAAGTATGGAGACTATAGCATAAAAAACACTAACATCAATCACCGTGTCAAAGTCCATATTGTATGCACAAAACCATAAAAAGGAATTAGCCGCAGGAATTTCAAAACATTAATAAAAATCAATGTCTTACAATGTCAATGACTAACGTATGATTTTTCATCTCTTTTTTAATTTCATAATAAAGTTTTCTAAGTAAAAGTTTGTGCCCCATACTTGTGTTCATGACTAGGATCACGTCATTAGTGGGAAAAAGACAATTAAGGAATAATGTCTCATGTCCAGACTACAATAGAGGGTAATTCTGGTTCAATTTTAACAAACATAAAGAGAATTGTTTTTAAAGAACAAATCACTTGTATCTAAACATTTGCCCTAATGCATAAGAACTTAGAGTTTAAAAGAGAGGAAATTGATCAACCAGAAGTTTCAATTTGGTGGGATGAAAAATGGGAATTGAATTGACAGCGAGGACAACTTATGTTAAGTTTTGCTTATTAGATAGGGAACAATAATAAGTTAGATATGTTGTCCTAGTTTGTTTAGGACTAGGTTTGGCATTGGGTCAGGCTTGAGGACTCGAAAATTTATTTTCAAACATGGGCCCATCTTGAAGCATGATCGGGCTTAAGCCAAGTCTGTAATAAAGGATTGAATCCATAAGGATATGTTAAGTTGTCATATACCTATTAGGATAAGGATTTGTTATGATTCCTATATCCATCAGGATTTGTTTCTGTTTTATTTTATTTTAAGTTTCCTAGATAAAAAAGGTTTTCTTGTCCAGAAAGAAAAAGAAATAAGTTAGCTTTAGAAAAGGATTGGGATTTCAGTCAATCCTTTTCCTACTAGAATTAGAACTCTTATATACTATACCACATTAGGGATATAAAAGGGAGGGTTAACATATGTTTTAGGCAGCCCGAAACGTAATTATTTCTAATAGAACTTCTGCAGGAAATTCTCCTGCGAGAGTGTCTTTTCTTGTTGATTAAATCCTAAGTTTTATGCTTGGATTTGGTTCTGAGATTAACCTAAAATCTCTACCTAACTACTTCCGTTGTGTCAATTGGTATCAGAGCCATTAAAATCCAGTTTTTCCTGAATTTCTTTCCTGATTTGTTTCTGCTCCTGCCCACCTTCCAGCCCTACTACCCAGAAAATTTTCCTGGATTTCTTCGTCGCCTTTCCTCAATTTTGTGTCTATTCCACACCCTTCAGCTCATCTTCCAGCTCTGCCTTTCCTTAGTTTTGTTTCTATTCCACACCCTCCAGCCCATCTTCTAGCCCTACCCACCCAGAAAATTCACCCAAAACCCTGAAAAGTCAAACCAAACGTTTCAGCCTTGACCAACCAGTACACATGGTTGATCAAGAAAATAACCAGAGATTTGACGAAGTTTTGGAGGCTATTAATGAATTAGCGACTCGTATGGATCAACTTCTAACCATTATGGGCCTTAATCAAGCCAATAATGGAGGAATACCACTTGCGGGAGCTCAAGGCATAGGTTTACCTCAACTCCAACCTATTGGTAGACCTGATCTTCCAAGGAATGCAGAAAATAGGAGAGCTCAAGGGCAGAATCAGTTACCTCTTATGGAAGATAGTTCGGATGAAGAAATTCTAAACCAAGACCAACCAAGAAGAGGTCAAAGGGGTAAAGATGATTACAAGATTAAAGTTGAAGTCCCTTACTTTAGTGGAAATCTAAGCATTGAAGGCTTTCTTGATTGGGTTGATGAGGTGGAAAGTTTTTAAGAGATGATGGAAGTCATAGATGATAAACTAGTGAGAATTGTGGGCTATAAATTAAAAAGTAGCCCTAAAGTTTGGTGGAGTAATCTTCAAAAGAATCGGGAGAGGAACGAAAAACCACCAATCAGATCTTGGAGGAAATTAAAACAAACCCTTTTCCTTAGATTTTTACCCCCTGATTATGAGCTGCACTTATTTGATCTTTATCAAAGTTGCATCCAAGGTTCTAGGAGTGTGGAGGAGTATCATTCTGAGTTCTTGAGGCTAGCAGCACGCAATAATCTTGAATAATCCGACATGCAGCAAGTTTCAAGGTATCTTAGAGGATTAAGATCATCCATAAGTGAAAGGCTTGGAATGCATGCTATTTGGAACATAGAGGAAGCCTACCAATTGGCCTTGAGATCTGAAAAGATGGAAAAGGAACCTAAGAGGTTTGAATACCCTAGGAGATCAACTCAACCAAGTCTAAATGAAGGGGTAGGAAAGGGAAAAGCATTAGTTGAAACATTGAAAATCGATAATACCCCTAAAGATCTAAGAGGGGACAAAAGGAAGCCTTTTGAAGGAGGTGGCAACAGCAGTAGAGGAGTTCCTAAGGGTTCCAACCCATATGCACCACCAAAAATAGACATGTGTTATAAATGTCGGAAGCCTGGATATATCTCTAATAATTGTCCTAAGAGAAAGATGGTCAACGTTGCTGAAAAAAGAGACTACCTTAATGAAGGTGAAGAAGATTTGGAAGAGCTTCAAGAAGAGGGAGAAGAAGAAGAGGAGTTTGCTGAAGAATTTGCCGAGGACAAAGTTAGTATAGGGGTATGGAAGATACTTTGTTCATCTAAAACCGAGGAGTCACAACAAAGGAGAAGCATTTTTAGATCCTTCTGCACTATTAATGGTAAGGTGTGCAACTTGATTATAGATAATTGTAGTGATGAGAATTTAGTGGCAAGAAAGATGGTGGATCATATGAAGTTTCCTACTGAGAAACATCCTCATCCCTACACCATCGATTGGCTTACGGATGGACCAGCATTGAGAGTAACTGAAGTATGTCAAGTTCCTATTTCTATAGGAAAGTCTTACAAGGCTACTGTTTACTGTGATGAGGTAGACTTGAATGCAAGCCACATACTTCTAGGAAGGCCATGGAAATTTGACATGGATATTACTTATAGAGGAAGAGATAATACCGTCTCATTCCAATGGAAAGGTAAGAAAGTGACCATTCTACCCACAAATGCAGCCTTTGATAGGCCAAAGACTTTTAGAGAGGAGGGAAAGACATTGTTGACCCTTAAAAGGCCAGATTTTGAGAAGGAAGTTAAGGAGACTCGAGAGGTTCATGTCTGAGTGATAAAGAACCAATTATTGGAGGAGAAAGAGGAGGAGAATGGAGCTAATTCAGATATGATCTAGCCACTTTTAGAGGAGTTTTCAGATCTGGTCCAGTCCGAATTGCCTAATGAATTGCCTCCTATGAGAGATATTCAACATCATATTGATCTAGTACCTATAGCTAAGCTTCTTAATCTGCCCCATTATAGAATGAATCCTAAAGAAGCTAATATTCTAAGAGAACAAGTGGAAGAATTGATGAAAAAGGGCTTGATCCGAGAAAGCATGAGTTCTTGTGTTGTTCCTGCACTTTTGACAACCAATAAGGATAGATCGTGGAGAATGTGTGTTGACAGTAGAGCCATCAACAAAATCACCATGAGATATCGATTTCCTATTCCTAGATTGAATGACATGATTGATCAACTCTGCGGTTCTCAAGTATTCTATAAACTTGACTTGAAAAGTGGTTATTACCAAATACGGATCAGACCTAGGGATGAGTGGAAGACCGCATTTAAAACGAAAGAGGGGTTATACTTGAGAGACTTATGAACCAAGTACTTAGACCTTTTAATGGAAAGTTCGTGGTTGTTTATTTTGATGATACCCTTGTTTATAGCAGAACAATTGAAGAGCATCTAGTACATTTGTGGAGAGTCTTGTCTATTTTACAACATAATAAGCTTTACCTGAACTTAAAGAAATGCAGTTTCTTGACTAGCAAGCTACTAGTCTTGGCGTATGTAGTTAGTTCTGAAGGAATTTATGTAGATAAAGAAAAGGTGAAGGCAATTCGTGAATGGCCCACCCCTAAGAATGTTAGTGAGGTTCGATCTTTCCATGGTCTAGCTACTTTCTACAGGAGGTTCATTAGAAACTTTAGTTCAATTATGGCCTATATCACATAATGCATGAAGAAGGGAAAGTTTGATTGGAATGATGAAGCTGAGGAAAGTTTTGTTTTGATTAAGGAAAAACTCAGCACTACTCCTATCCTAGCCTTACCGAACTTGAACAAGCTTTTTGAGGTTGAGTCTGATGCAAGTGGAGTAGGTATTGGAGCTGTTTTATCTCAAGAAGGCCGACCTGTAGCTTTCTTTAGTGCGAAGTTTAACGATACAAGGAAAAGATGGAGTAACTATGATCACGAATTTTA
>JANZLH020000066.1:458086-473402 GCA_026770325.2 Erythroxylum fimbriatum
CCTTCATCGTGGGATACTCGTCGGAACGACCTTCGGGTTTCCCGTTGTGTACCCTACGATGAGGGGGCGCTACATCAAATCATGTCTTAACTTCCTAATAGTGGTAATCAAAATTGTTTAATTATTATTGATTATAATTTTGAAATTAAATTGCAAAAAATTCCCAAATTAAATCTAATTATTTAAATATGAAATGGTCATACTAAAATCCTTTAATTACAAACCCTACAAGTCATATTTGGATTTGATAATTTTAAAATATGAAAAGTTCATATTGAAACTTGCATAAAGGCTAATTAAAAACTTGAATTAGATTTAAAGTTTTAAGAAATCAAAACTTTTTATAAAGCTACATCGTACAAGATAAAGAAATTTGAAAATTTTACAAAGTCTTATGGAAATTCAATAAGATATGAGAATCTTAAAAATTATAAGACATTTTGGTGATTGTTGTTGAATAGCAATTGCCCCATGTTAAGTGGTCTAGAGTTTTAATTAGGAATGTCAATTTTGACCCAGCCGGGTTGACCGGGTCACAGGCTAACATTGTTCGGCCTGATCGGGCCACGAGTCGGGTACGGACCGACCTGGCCCATACCGTGGCCTGACTAGAATGACAAAAATGTTGTCATTTTTTATTTTTTGAAAAATATTAAGGACGGGCCGCTGACCAACTTTGGCCTGTCAGCCCGTAGGCCGCCTAACTTGAGGGTCAGGATCGAGCCTAGCCAGCCCGATCCGACCCGATCCATTGACATCTCTAGTTTTAATTTGATTTTAAATCACCTAAAGTGAGGAAGCTGGTGACTATTGAGTTTTTGGTGTGATCCTCGATAGCGTAATTAAAGAAGAAGACAATTAAAACTGAAAAAGGTGACTTGCACACAAGGTGAAGATGGTTGCAGGTTGGAGCAAGCAAGGGGTAGTGGCATTAGAGGAGGAGTGACTGCTTGGTCTGTGTTGTTGTTGGTAGGTAGGACAGGCCAAAAGTCGACGACAAATGTATAGAGGTGGCGGAAGTTTCAGACCGATGCATGGAAGCTGGTGGTCATTGCAGTGACCATGTCTGGTGATGGTTAGAACATCAAGTCCCAATGACAACCTTGAAAGAAGGTGCTAGTTAGGGTTCTTTGAGATTAAGGTTTTAGGAAAATAGAAGATGACGAGTGTTTGGTCATAAGGTCAAACTTATTCTCGGTTGGGAATAAGGTATTCCCGGCTTGGAACAAGAGTTTGTTTGGCAACACATGTTACCACCTAAAGGTAAAATGAGGATGTTTAGATGTGAGTTTAATTGTAACATAAATCTAAAAGGAGATAACTTATTTGAATTTTGGATTAGGGTAGTTCTAGAATTAATTTAAGTTATTTTAAATGTGAAATAATGTATTCCTAGCTTATTCTAAGTTTCAAACATAATTTTACAATTGTTTTAACATTCAAAATCCAATTCGAAAGGTGTTATAAGTAAATTATTTTCATAAGTACTTAAGAAAGTGTTTCTTAATTAGATTTATATATTTCAATTTGATTGAGATAAATTAAAATTTTATTTTATTTATTTAAATCTATTTATTCATTTATTTTAATAAATAATTTCTTGATTTATTAGAAAATACATTTTTTGATTAAATTAAAAAGGTGGTCTCATTTTTAATTGAGAAAATTGAGTTTTCAATATTTTTTAAAATAATTTTTTAATTTATTAAGGACAGTTTGTCTATTTAATTAATAAATTATTCTATAAATAAATGATGAAGGACTTTCTTAATTAAACTGAATTTGCATGATTTAGATGAGTGACACATGACCATATTAATTTAGAGGTAGGATTAGGAATATTATTAAAGATATATTATGAAAAGAGTTGTTATCTAACAAATCTATAAGTCACATGAGTTGTGATTGATAAAAATGTTATTTACCTTATTTGAGTTTAGTTCATTTGTTGAGTGACTAAAGGTCAACTAAATTTGAAAGAGATCATAGCCACTGGAGAGATTAGAGTAACCTTTTCAAGTAATAATACGGGTAATTATTTTGAATAAAATAGAGAAAATAACCAAATATATGATTAAAATCATAATCTTGGTTGGTTGTTATGGCTTATAACCAATTACTTTCTTTTCTTAAACTTTTATTTTGTTTTGAGTAGAAATTAACTTTGTTTAGTATAGTTGATATAAAGACTTAATGAAACAAATTTCTTGAATATAGATTAGGTTTGAGAAGAGTCCTTAAATATATTAAAGGTAAGTTATATATCCATTATGTGAATATGCTACAGGCCTTGTTAAGGATTCAATGACAAAGTTTGAGAGATATGTCAATATCATATATATGACAAAATGTAATGAAATGTTGAATTGATTAATGTATTATAAAATTTAATGTCAATATATAAAATGCATGTTAACACTATGATAGCACAATGCAAATAGTTACATAAAGTAGAGCTAAAAGGTATAGTAATTAATAGATCTTTTTACAAAATTTAGCCTACTAAAAGCATAAATAAGGTCTACAATTGAAATAATTAAAAAAATAATTGCATGAATTTTTTTTATCAATACAGATATGATAGACATAATTTATGCTTTTAGTGTTTAATATTGAATTTGCATTCAACATTATTATAATGTTTAAGGTATAATAAGGAATAGATTATTGAGTAAAAGTAGTTGATCCAAGTTTATACAAATAGTTTATATCTATTAAGTCAAAAAGAGACTTATACTTAACATAAGTAGAAAGAATACAAAGTTAGACTATCCTTTTATGCCATGCTGGTTAAATCAACATAATAAGAATCATAAAGTTATTTACTAGGATATATGTATCCTTTTGATTACAAATCATATAAAACTTTTTAAATGTAATGAGTTGAAGATTAACCAAATCCACTTTTAGTTTATGAATTATGATGTTATTAAATTAGAAAATCTTATATATGTGATGTGCTAGATGTAATAATAATTCATAAAGGGATGATTCTTATATTTCATTAAATGTACTATCAACTTTGTGTGATATCGTCATATGTATTAAATGAAATAATAATTTAAAATTTAAGAAGTTCAAAGTATTTACATCGAAGTAGAAATTAAGCATTAAGAATGTAGAAACTCTTTGATGAGATTGAAGTGGTGAGATTTAAATTTTCTTAGTTATCTAGAGTGAATGAGATTCTCTGGTGAACATCTTTACAACTAAACTTCCCAATTGTATGAATTTGTGCAAAGAGGAATATGCAATATGAGATATTATATGGTGAAATATTTTTTTCTTCTACAACCAGACATAGTACAAATACTTAACTTTGAAAGTTCCATTTATATTAATTAGAAAGGTTTCATATTTTATATGGTAAGACTTTGAAAGAGTCAACGCTGATGATTCTATATATGATGCTTTATTAAGGCATATATTATCCAATAAGTTTTAACACAAAATATGATAATAGAGGGTTATGAGATATCCAAAAGGTTGGATATAATCTTATAGACCTATTGAATAATTTTTGTTTCAATGAACATATATAGGAGAATAGTTGTCGAGATTAGTAGTAGGACTAAGATGAAGTTTGAAAAGTTCAAATCTTATGACATTACGTTCAATTAGAATTATTGACTTTGTTGGTATATTTGATGTATAGTTGAAAGATTATAGGATATTAAAAGAATTATTTTATGATGAAATTAAAGAGTTTATTTTAGAGATGATTATGAATTTATTATATTTACATGAAGGTTGGTGGGAGTATAGTTGTACATTTTACCAATAGTGTGTAGAGATATACTACTCATATAGAAAAAAGTTCATATTTTTAATTTTTGAATATATGATAGTCTAATAATAAATATATGATAGCTTTAAGGTATATTTTACTTAGAACGACATTATGTTGAGATTGAAATATTATTTTGATATTGAAAAGATTTTAATGTAGCCTTAATTGCTAACCAAACAATAAAATATTTTTCAATTAATGGAAATGAATATTTTGATCAAGCAGTTCTTTAATGAACTTAGTCTAGTTCCTTGCATTATTCAAGATAGTAATTTACTCTAGAATATAAGATCTATTAGTCATGCAAAAGGAGCAAAGATCTCATCAAATATTAAGTATGTTTAGTCACTTTCTTTTAATTATAATGACAACTAAGAAGAAAGCTGTAAAATTTAAGTAAGTACTCACTATAAAGAATCTTGTAAAATTCTCCCACTAAACCAATTTCCTAGGAGTAGCATGATCATCATATGATGATATAGTATAAGATACTTAAACAATTATCTTAGAGGAAGTGGGGAATTGTTAGTTTATGCCTTACAGCTAATCAATTGGTTGTAGTTTAGTGACATAATTATTTATAGACATTTTTATCCATAATCAGATTTATATGATAAAGTACATAGGATAAATATACATTACAGATGAGATTATAATGAGATCATAATTATGAGATTCATATTGCAGTTATATTGTAGCACCCTACTTCCACAAGGCACGTACCCGACATCTATGAGTGATATCCGAGTCCAAGCCCCCTAAGGGTGGCATGCTAGAAGACTCAGTCAGTCAAAAATCAGTATAATTTTTTAAATAACAAACATACACACCTTTTTGCGGAAATCAACAATTCAAATCGGGCCCACTTTCATTCATAAACATTTTCAATCATAACAATACAATCAACATAATTTCAATAGCCATTTGGGGCCCATTACGAATACAAAACACTTTAGTCATAATGTCTTTACATTACAACATAAATCATTTGTACAATAATTTCAGAATATACAAATTTATACAAAAATAGAAAAACACAAATGCAGACGTGAACTGATCCCGACCTCTATCCCTTACTTTTATGCTGTAGGAATACTCCCATTTGCCTAACAGGGTATTCTTCTGATCCTGAAAAATATTTGCAAATTTTGGGTGAGTTTTACAAACTCAATGAGAGACCATCATCAATGGCTCACCCAGTCACATAACATATGATTCACATAACATATAGTTCACAACTTTACATAGTTGAACACATATCACATTTACATGTAAGAGCAATTCAATTTGGCATTTCAAACAATCCACATACTTGACAAGATGCGTATGAAATGCTCATAAGACACTTTTTCAAATATTACGTCGTTGTGACCGAGTTCTTGAATTATCCCGTATCCATTTTGGATACCGAGCTCATTAATAACTGTCCCTTATCCGAAGAGGATACAGGGCTTATTTTACATAGTGGGTCTTGGGCCCTTAATCATTGTCTGAGCTCGAGGCTCTTTTCACTCGTTGAGCTTTAAGCTCTGATCGGTGGCTACTCAGGTCAAAACTGCCATTATATTTCATGCATTCATGAAATGGAATGGATCATTCACACTCAATCACTTTCACATATCATCGGACCTTAGTCTGGCATTTAACACAATCAATCACATTCATATACGCATTCAGTAGTCAATCAATACAAAAATTCAAACAAAAAAAACAATGAAATGAGACCATCTAGGTCTACTCACAGTACGCTCCAAAATAGCATTTGCTTCTAAATTCTGGATACGCCTGTATGCGAACGTTTATCTTGTTTGAAGCTCTAACATCTGCAAAAAATCACGTAACCCTAATCCCTCATGCAACCACGTACATCAACTTGAAGGTTGACAGGGGGCTCGGTTTTTCTTGGGGTGGAAGAAAGAAATACAAAGTATGAGTGGTAGTGGATAGGAGAAACCAAGAATTTTCTCTGTTGGAAATTTGATGAAAAACTTTGTGTTGAAGAAACATTAGAGAAAGAAACTTCGAGAGAAAGAAATGAAGGCAAGTATAGTAACTTGTCTTTCAAAGTTATTAAAACTCAACTTTAAAGCTGGGACACCTGTCCATTTCTTAGCCACTCATCCACTTCCCTTTATTAAAACTCACTTAAGTATAATTTGTAATTAAGTTTATGACTTAATATAACCACGGAAACACAAGTCATAACCCAGTAAATCACTTTCAGATTTTTCCATAAAACATCATTTCGGGTCAACATTGCATGTTCTTTCTACCCCAATACTGAAGTTATTTTGCAACACTTTCTTCAAGAAACATGTTCCCCTATGTCTTATGTTTCTGTTGACACCAAAATCATTCAATTTGGTTCAGTGAATTGAAAGATATACTTCAAACATTTTCGGACTGCTCTTGTCCAAAATAGTATACTATGCATAACTTCCATCCAGAATTTAAAGATCTTAGAGACTAGTTCAAAATTAGACTTCTGTATATGATTTGTAAGCCTATGTCTCTAGTTTACTTCAAATTAAAAATCATCTCATTTGGAATCCTATAGATCCAGATATATTCAAAATACCGAAATATGTCCAGTGAAATCATAGCAGCTCACACTATTCCAACAGATTCCCTTGCTTTCCTTCAATCAACCTTTTTCAAATAAATTCATAATGCTATCAACATTTGTGGAGGGGTAGAAAAATGTGTTAGGAATCTATTGGCTAAAGAATCAAGTCATTTGGAGGTCGGAACAAGGTTATGGCCGAAAGAATCAAACAAGGTTTTGTCCTCAATCATATTGAACCTACTTCGGGGATATTGGCATAACTTTCTCTATAGGTATCAAATCAAGGTCATTCTTGTACGGTTTGAAAGAGAACCTATATATCTACAACTTTTATGAATACCTTGAAGAAAGATTCTGTCATATAGAGGGTCAAAATTGAACCAAACAATACAAGATGAATAGTGACCAGAAGAAGTTTATGAACAATGCGCAAAAGATGTTTTACAATTAGCAGAACTTTCTCTAGAGATACCAGATCAAGATAATTATTGAATTTTTTGAATGAGGGCTTCAAGATATACCACTTTCATGAAGACCTTGAAAACAAATTCTGTCATCTAGAGGGTCAAAATTGGACCAGACAATACAAGATGAATAGTGACCAGAAGAAGTTTATGAACAGTGCACAAAAGATGTTTTACAATTAGCCTAACGTTCTCTAGAGATATCTGATCTAGGTCATTATTGAAGTTTTTAAAATAGGACTTCAAGATCTACAACTTTCATGAAGACCTTGATGATAAATTCTGTCATCTAGAGGGTCAAAATTGGACCAGACGATACAAGATGAATAGTGACCAGAAGAAGTTTATGAACAATGCACAAAAGATGTTTTACAATTAGCATCACTTTCTCTAGAGGTATCTGATCAAGGTGTTCTTTAGACGATTCTAAATAGAACTTCAAGATCTACAACTTTCATGAAGACCTTGAAGACACATTCTATCATCTGCAGGGTTAAAAGTAAACCAGAAGATAGGGTCAGACAAAACCAGTTGAAAGTTCAGAGGAATCAGAAAAATTGCTATAACTTTCTCTAAAGATGTCAGATTAAGGCATTCTTTGGACGGTTCAAAAGAGAACTTCAAGATCTACAACTTTTGTGAAGACCTCAAAGATAGATTCTATCATATAAAGGGTCAAAATTGGACTAGACGATAGGATAAATGATTCAGTCTACAGTGGATCAGACGATAGGATCAGATGAACAGTGCACCTAACGATATGACATCATCATCAGATGATATGATGTCATCACCAGATGATACGTCATTACCAAAAAATATGACATCATCACCAAATGATACATCTTCACCGGACGATATGACGTCTTCACCAGACGATATGACATCATCAGACGATCCAATCTATACTCCTAAGCATCTCCACTTATAAGGATCATAACTTTTGACTCCAATGTCAAAATTTCTTATACTATATACCGTTGGAAAGATTAAAAAAAGATCTACAACTCTCAAGAAGAAAACTTTGTCAAAATCTATCTGGATCAATCCCAAATTTCCCCTGAAATCTGAACACAAATTTTACATTCATCCAACAATATATTGCACCCAGTTCTCAAATTCATGAAAATTTTGAGACTCTTAGATACAGAATTTAAATTCAATGTCTTCATACAAAATGTATCCATATGTCTCTAGTTTAATCCAAATGAAGAATCATCTCATTTGGATAGCTAGAGAAAAAGTTATGGCTAACAGATCGAAGCACACTCAGTGAACATTTTCTAGATTAACTACTAATTTTGTTTTCAAATCTTTCCTTATTACAACTCATACCAAGATCACTCTTTCTACTCCCTCTACTTCTCACTTTCAATAAAATCACCTTTATTATCAATTATACTTGGAAGTTGTCAATGAATGCATGTACCATTATTTTTACGTGGAAAGATTCAATATTTATGTGCATATATGCTAACATTAAGCAAGAGCAAGAAAATGTATTTCCTTAATCTCTCTTTGAGCTCACATGTATTAAATTTTCGAGTTCTACCCCTTAGTATGGGAATGGGATGTTACATATATATTATTCCTAAAGTATTCATAGTCATTATTCTATTGAGACTGTACATTAACAAAGCGTAAAAATATTAGCACAACGTTATGTTTCTTCCTCATAAAAGAAGTAGTCAATCTTATATACTAAAGTATAAAGATACTTAAATAAATGTGTGTATGTGTTGCGCCCTGTTTCCGAAGCCCAACTATCAATGCGAAGTCAAAAAGCGTAAGCGAGTTTCCTTATAGGGTTATCTCAATGAATCCTCCCTCCCTTTCAATCAATCTTTTTGAATTCAATATCAAAGGCTATTTTTTTGTGGGAAGGTATAAAACGTGTTAGGAATCTAATACTTCAAGAATCGCCTCAAACGAGGGTCAAACGAAGAAGTTATGGTCAAACGAATCCAACATGTTCATGTCTTTACTCATATTGTACATGAAGGAAAAGGTTTTGAGAAATAAAGTTGTGAAACTAGTTAAAGTCTTATGGAGGAACCATTTGACAGAGGAGGCAACATGGGAGCCTTTGGAAGCAATGAAGGAGAAGTATCCACACCTCTTCAATGACTCAGGTAAAAATATCGATGACGAAATTCTTGTAAGGGAGGAGAGTTGTTGGATCTTGATTCGTTTAAAATTTTACTTATTCTTTTATTTATTTATTTATGTTTGTTTATTGGTTTAATTATTATTATTTTTATTGGGTCATTAATTAGAAATTTGAGGGAAGGATTACAAATTGAAATTAGAAGGAAGTGTTAGAGATTAAGTTAGCTTAAGTAGTTAGTAGAGCCATAAAAGACAAACAAGGGCAAAATGGGAAAGTCCAAGTAAGTGAAGGGCAAAATGGGGAGAATTTCTAAACAAAACAGCTTGAATTAATGAAGAGAAGGGAGAGTGTCGTTAGCAGCCAAAGAGGAGAAGAAAAGAGAGAAAATGTGAGAGAGAGAAGAGAAGGAGAAGAAAAATCGAAAAAGCTAGGGAAGAAGGAGGAAAAATCGTGGAAAGAAAAGAAGAATCAAGCTTCTTAAGGTAAGTTCTTCATCTTTTCTTCTTGTTTAGTAAAGAAATAGGTTGTGTTGTGAATGAAGAAGTTTAGAGAGAGAAAGGGATTTTTGTGTTAGGAATGATTGGAGGAAGAAGATGGGTTTCTACGTTAGGTTTTGGGTTTTCTAACCTATATGGACTATGGGTAGGTTAAGTTTGAGCTTGATTTGTGTTAATTCCATCTTTTTTTTTATGGTTATGGAAATTTGGGAGATTTCCATTTGAATTGGAGTTAAATGAGAATTTTGGTTGTGTTAGGAAATCAAGAACCTACCCAAGAGCAAGAGGAAGGGCATAATTGAATTTGGATTTTCAAGATTATAAGGTGGGTAATTTATTTATAGTTATTGTGTAATGGGCAAAATACCTTGTGTGTGTATTGTGTGTTAAAATGACTTGCTTGAAATGTTGTGATGTGGAAATTGCATTATGATGTATGACATTGTGATAAAACAAATTGAATGGTGTGTATGATCATGTTATGCCATTGAATTGAGTCATGGCATTTTGTGTAAGAAAAAACATGATAAAATGAGATTGTGAATGATTGAATGAAGCATGAGATTTGATTGTGTTTGGGCGAGAGAGGAATCATTTCGTAGTCACGTACACGTCGACATAAAGCCTTCTCTCAGCTGTCTGCTTGTGGCCCACGAGATTCGAAAAGTGGAATCGTCTTGTTCACGGTGTACACTTCAATTTCTCTGTTTTGTTCCATAGAACCCTCGAGCCAATTGTGTGTGCGTTTGCATTTTTATGTGCTAAGTTATGATGACATTTTGAGTGTTATGCTTCGATGTGAGTTACATCCAATATGTCCTTTGTGATGATATTTTGAATTATGACATGTGAATTGAAATTGTAAATGCTGAACTTTCATTGCGAAGCTTATGCCTATATGAATGTTTATATATATATATATATTTGATTGTGTGGCTCATTGCCAATGGCTATAAATATCTTAGGCACTAATCAACCCAATATTTTTCCCACTCCTCAGGTGCAGATCGAGAAGATCAGTGATCCTTGCAAGGCATTTGGATACTCCAAGCTAGCTAGGCGTCTTTTGTATTAGGTTAGTAACATTTGGCTAGCTTTATAAGCATATCAAACATTGAGCATCCATCTGTATTTGTATTAAGTTACTGATGAGCGTGTTGATATGTAATTAAAGCTAAGCTCAAATTGTGTTTGGTTTTGTTAATGAGATATGATTACTTTTGCTTATGATTTTCTAGGAGCAAGCACCTACTTTAGATCTGAGGTTATTCGAGCCTTCACTCAGGCGTTTGTCCAGGCTATGGGACAGACACCGCAGACTTCTGCTCCGACCCCAACTAAAAAGGAGAAATAGTTTGATAAGATAAGGAAGTATGGAGCAGTGGACTTTTATGGGACCACTGATCCCGAAGAATCTGAGACGTGGCTGAGAACGACAGAACGGATATTGGAGCAGATGGATTATGAGGATGATGAGAAGGTGGAATATGCTGCGAGTTTGCTACAAGGGGATGCTCTGCATTGGTGGGAGAGTGTCTCGGGGAGTCAGTTGAAGCCACCGGTCTTAGCATGGAAGGACTTCTAGATTGTTTATAAGAAGAAGTATCTGTCTGAGGTGTACATTCATCAAAAGCAGAGGGAATTCCTGAGTCTCATCCAGAGGGAGATGACGATTAGTGATTTTGAGCGCCGCTTTACACAGTTGTCACGGTATGCAGTAGAGATGATGCTGAATGAGGTGGCTAAGTGCAGTCGGTTTGAATTAGGACTGCACCTAGCTATCAGGGAAAAGGTGGTGGTGCAGAACTTTTGTGACTTTCAACAGTTGGTTGAAGCAGCACTGAGGGTTGAAAATATTGAAAACATAAAGAGTGTTGTCAACCAAAAGAGGAAAGGCAGAGAACGGTCTAAGAGGGGAGGCGGTGCTCCTATGTCAGAAAAGAGTGTCAGGACTTTCCCTGTACAGTCTGAGGAGAGGAGCAGTGGAGCAAGCAGGCCTAACAGATGAAAACTGTCTCAAATGAAGCCTCAACGGCTGGAGGTAGTAGGAGGGGAGATGGGGATAAGCAGCCCATTCCCAAATGTGATCACTACGGTAGATTTCATAGAGGGGAATGTTACCGACTGACGGGAGCATGCTTCAATTGTGAGGAGAAAGGACACATAGCAAGGGAGTGCCCTCAGAAACCAAGACATGAGAGAAGTCAAATGCAAGCTCCAAAGAGGGCCGAGACAGTGGGACACAGGACAGTAACAGAAGTGGGCAGAAAAGTTCTGATGCGGCCAGAAAGGTGAACCCTCTAGGGAGACCGAAGGGACAAGCACCAACTAGAGTGTTTGCTATGACGAGGGAGGATGCAGTGACAGTTCCAGAAGTCGTAACTAGTAAGATTAAAATTTTTGATAAAAATGTTGTTGTTTTGATTGGTCAGGTTATACTCATTCATTTGTGTCATTGAGTAGAACTGTGCATGGTAGAGAATTGAGCCCATTGGATACTCCTTTGATGGTGAGCCCAATCAGCCAATGTATTATTATTAGTCAAGTTTATAGAGACTATGAGATACTCATTAGCGAGGAACAATTAGTGGTGAATCTAATGCCATTAAGGATGGGAGGATTATATGTGATTTTGGGGATGGACTCCTTGAAAAAATATAATGCCAACTTGGATTGCAAACAGAGGATCGTGGAGTTCAAAATTGGCAATGGTAGAAAGGTGGTGTTTTTGGGGGACAAAAAAGCGAGTCTGACTAGAATGGTTTCGGCTCTGACAATAGAAAAACTGATGAGGAAAGGATGTGAAGCATTTTTGGCCTATGTGGAAGACACAAAGGCAAATGGAGGAAAGTTAGAAGAAATACCTATGGTCATGGAATTCTCAGATGTCTTTCTCAAGGAATTACCAGAATTACCACCACCTAGGGAAATTAAATTTCCAATTGAACTTCTTCCGGGCACAGTGCCAATCTAGATTCCGCCTTATAGAATGGTTCCAGCAGAATTGAAGGAGCTTAAGGAGCAGTTAGAAGATTTACTGGAGAAGGGTTGCATTAGGCCGAGCTCTTCACCATGGGGAGCTCCTGTTCTTTTTGTAAAGAAGAAAGATGGATCATTGAGGATGTGTGTGGATTACAGGAAGCTCAACCATGTCACCATCAAGAACAGATATCCACTCCCCCACATAGATGATTTGTTTGATCAGTTACAAGGGGCAAGAGCCATTTCTAAGATAAACTTGAGATCGGTTTATCACCAATTGAGGATAAAGGAGTCCGATGTGTCAAAGAATGCTTTTAGAACAAGGTATGGCCACTTTGAGTTCTTGTTCATGCCTTTAGGGTTAACGAATGCACCTGCAGCTTTCATGGACTTGATGAATCCAGTCTTTAAGTCCTTCTTAGACTGATTTATCATTGTATTCATTGATGATATATTGGTTTATTCTAAGAGTGATAAGGAGCATGAAGAACATTTGAGGACTGCCCTGGAGACTTTGAGGAAGAACGAGTTGTATGTCAAATTCAACAAATGCAAATTCTGGCTAAGGGAAGTAGTGTTTCTTGGGCATGTGATTTCAGAGCACAGGGTGCATGTAGATCCAAGGAAGATAGAAGCGGTTGTGAAATGGGAAGCACCTAAGAATATTGCAGAAGTGAGGAGTTTCTTGGGTTTAGCTGGGTTTTATAAAAGGTTTATGGAGGGCTTTTCTATAATAGCAACTCCATTTACCAAATTGACAAGAAAGAACCAGAAGGTTGGGTGGACAGATGAATATCAGAAAAGCTTTAAGGAGCTTAAGTATCGATTGACGAGTGCACCAATTTTGACATTGCCTTTGGGTGATGATGGATACACAGTGTATAGTGATGCCTAGAGGAAAGGATTAGGCTGTGTGTTGATGTAAGGAGATAAGGTGATTGCTTATGCTTCTAGGCAATTGAAACCTTATGAGATGAATTATCCGACGCATGACTTGGAGTTAGTTGCTATAATTTTTGCATTGAAAATTTGGAGACACTATTTATATAGAGTCACTACAAGGATGTTTACTGACCATAAGAGTCTTAAGTATCTGATGAGCAAAAAGGAGTTGAACTTGAGATAGAGAAGATGGTTAGAGCTATTAAAAGATTATAATTTAATGATTGATTATCACCCGTGGAAAGCGAATGTAGTAGCAGATGCACTGAGTAAAAAATTGACTTGGCACATGTGGAGACAGTGTATATTCCTCTGTTGAAGGAATTAGCCAAACTCAGAGTAACACTGACACAAGCTGAATCGGATTATATATTGGCTAACTTTAGAGTAAGGCCAGTATTGAATGAAAAGATTAAGGAATTGCAAGAACAGGATGAGTACTTGAGCAGGCTCAGAGAAGAGATAAAAATGGTAAACTTTCTTAAATAGAGGTACGGGAAGATGGATTGATGGTGGTAGGAAATAGACTATGTATTCCGGACATGCTAGAGTTGAAGGATGAAATTTTGGATGAGGCACATAATGCGCCTTATACGATGCACCCAGGAAGTATGAGAATATATACAGATTTGAAGGAGCGTTTCTGGTGGAAAGGGATGAAGAAAGAAGTCGCAGAATATGCTAAAAGATACTTAGTGTGCCAGCAAGTCAAGGCTGAGCACCAAGCACCTTCAGGTAAGCTTAAACCTTTGTCGATTCCGGAATGAAAATAGGAGAAGATTATAATGTATTTCTTGATGGGATTGCTAAAGACTAGCAGGAAGCATAATGCAATATGGGTGATTAGGGATAGGCTAACCAAGTCTGCTCATTTCTTGCCAATTAGACAGGCGGATTCTTTGAATGTGTTTTCCAAGAAATATATAGATGAGATAATCAGACTTCATGGGATTCCAAGTTTGATAGTTTCGGATAGAGATCCCAGGTTTACCTCCAGGTTCTGGGAAAGTTTACAAGAAGTTTTGGGAACCAAGTTATATTTTAGCACAGCTTTCCATCCACAGACTGACGGACAATCAGAGAGAACAATACAAACCTTAGAGGCAATGTTTAGAGCTTGTGTTATCGATTTTAAAGGCTCATAGGATGATCATTTGCCTTTAATCGAATTTGCTTATAATAATTCGTACCACTCAGGAATTTAGGTGGCACCTTATAAAGCTTTGTATAGTAGGAGGTGCAGAACTCCAATTTTTTGGGATGAGGAACGTGAAGGACCTGAGTTGGTACAGGTTACAGTCGATAAGATTAATTTGGTAAAACAGAGACTTAAAGTAGCTCAAGATAGGATGAAGAGCTACACAGATGTATATGGAAGGGAGATGGAATTTGAAGTTGAAGACAAAGTGTTTCTTAGAGCTTCTCCATAGAAAGGAGTTTTGAGATTTGGTAAGAAGGGTAAGCTTAGTCCAAGATATATAGCCCCTTATGAGATCATTGAGAAGATTGGGTTGTTAGCCTATAAGTTAGCTTTGCCAGCGGAATTGTCTAAGATTCACAATGTCTTCCATGTATCGATCTTGAGGAAGTATATATCAAATCCTTCGCATATAATTCAACCTTCAGACGTCCAACTAAGGGAGGATTTGACTTATGAGGAGCAACCAGTAAGGATTTTGGATTCGAAGGAAAAGGTTTTGAGAAATAAGGTTGTGAAACTAGTTAAAGTCTTATGGAGGAACCATTCGACAAAGGAGGCAACATGGGAGCCTTTGGAAGCAATGAAGGAAAAGTATCCGCATCTCTTCAATGGCTCAGGTAAGAATTTCGAGGACGAAATTCTTTTAGGGGAGGAGAGTTGTTGGATCCCGATTTGTTTTGAATTTTTTTATTTGTTTAATGAGTTATGTATGCTTGTGTGTTGTTTAATTATTGTTATTGGGTTATTAATTTAGTAAGCTTGAT